>CM056378.1:89802447-90040940 GCA_029718625.1 Synaphobranchus kaupii | reverse complement strand
CAAGAACAATGGGATAGGAATACAAAAGTTGATAGAATGCATGGCAGTATATAAGACCAAGCTACAGCCTGGAGCAGCGGTGTCCAATCTAAATGACAGTCTAGTGAGGGTGCAGCTTCTGTTCTAGCTCAACACTAAAATAAGGAAGAAAGCATAATCGTCAGGTTGGAGTTTCTAGCTGAAACATTAGTTCAGGGGTACCTAACCCTGGTGCTGCAGAGCCACCCGCTGTGCTGTTATTTTTTGTTTTTGGATACTCAGCATTTGAAAGGGGCGTGGCTTAAATCATTATTTTCCTCGATGTGTTTTGCCTTTCAGCCAGAATAATTACTTTTAAATAATCCTCTCCATAAATCCAGCATTGTTAACCCATTAAAAGGGAAAAGTTGCAAGTTCTATAAATCTATCTATAAATTTAAAGCAAGTTAAAAATAAGCTTCAAGGAACTCGGCTTGTACTACAAGAACGCTTGTACCTATTCCAGAAAATAGCTGCAGGTGAACCACAAGCAATTCAAGGGCGACTGAAAAGCTTGATCGTGAAACCAAAACTATTCTGGTTCGTACACCAAGTGAACTAACTAAACGAACAAACGAACTATTATTTTGCAAATGCATCCAAGTTACGTTAAATACACTTTTTTGTTCTGAAAGAAAACGTAAATACGGAGTAAAACTCAGCCCATTTAAAAACATAAGTTTTCGCGAGCCCTATATGCAGCGATATGACAAAGTAGCCTAACGTTAGAGCAATACCTAATGAACCGCATAATTGTAGAGCTCATGACGGCTGTCTAACTAACTTTGCTATTTGGCTGGCAAACTCCTGTACAGTTAACTGTTAGCTACTCTAATTTCTAACTAGCTGGTCACTTACATCACTTCTGTCATTCTTTTGGTCCTGAAGCTCTTCAGAATTCATTGCACTACACATAACCTGAGGAAGGATTACGAAGAGATAACTTCGACAGCAATATTTATCTGTCACAAAGTAAGGCTAGTTCACTGTACTACTCTGTGAGTCTACTCACTTCTAACGTTAATTTGTCAATGTTTTATGAGGACATGCCATGGGCTGGCAAAACCAAAACTGGCTTGGGCAGCAAAACGTGGAAACACAACAATTCACTTCCTGTGTCCGCCACGAGCGAAAACAAAATTCAAAATAAAAGGAAAATCAATTATGACATTTTAATGTACGCTTTCTTTCCTAATCTTTCAGTGTCCCCTCTGGTTTTGACGGTATGTTGCCTGTCTGGAAAAATATGAATTGCATTAATTTACTTATTTCGGATTAATCCATTGTGATGTTAGCAATAATAACAGCAAAACTCTTCCGAAGTCTTCCATCATGCAACTGGTTTAGTGGTCTTAATATGGCAGATATTTTCTTCTCATTTCCCGGACAGATCATATTTTGAACTCAAATCTCGAAAAATAGTTATATGTCACGACATGCATAACTACTTTTATGCAGCTTCAGAAATGTATGTCATCAGCTGTCACTGGAGCATTGTGTTATTGAAGGACCAATGGAAATGTTTAACATTATTTTCATATTTCTGAAGGACGAGTGCAAATGCAGAGCTTTAAAACCCTTGGAAGGAGCTGATAAAAACAATCAGAATGCCAAAATAATGATGCTTTTGTCTGCATGGGGCCTGACTCCACTGCTAATTTCAAGCAATGCAGAAAGAATGGGAAAACGCTATGGGTTATGTGCTGCTGCAGGTCATATGTTGGATACCTTTCTCTGCTTTGTTCCATTGGTGGTCAAGGGTTAAGGGGGTTAAACAAGGGATAGTGACCATATGGTTTGCTGTTGTTTTTTAAGCCTAATCAGTGCAAACGAATAGATTAGAGAAATGGATAACTACAAAGTCCTACACTGTGGTTTATATACAGTATACAAGCCAACTGTAGAAAATAATTATTTAAGGAAGTTAAATTATTGGAGTAACAGTTTTAAAAGAGGGGATGTATTAATTGGAGTACAGCCTGCTTGTGAATTAGTTTAGTTCAACCATCCAAAATATTATCAGACATATGCTAAATAAATAACGTCACACAAAATAACTCAAATTATTTAAAAAAAGGAAAATATTTATCACAGAATGTATTAAATCTCGGAATGTTTAATATTTTTAAAAATATAAGTTTAATAATGTTTAATAAGTGCTATATATACATAGAAATGATAAACTAAGATGCAAAGATGTTGACGTTTTAGGACCATAATTGAGTTTTAGGAACATAATTGAAGAAAAACATTACCTTGCCACAAGATTTTATTTTTCAATTAGAGTTTCTGCAAGTGCTGTTGATTAGCTCTGCCTAGTGCCTACCAGTCTGAACAACAGAACTGGCTGAACAACAGAACTCCTCCCTTAGTACTCCTCTCAAGCTGCTTTAGGCAATAGCTAATATCATTATGACATATACCATACAGTCTCTGGGGAGATACAAGTAACAAGTTCTGTTAAATAACTACTGTATTTTTCTGATAAACAGTAGCTGGTTATAATGTTATGTCAGGTAATTCTATCTATGCATTGATACACTTCCCACAGCACCCAGGAGGGCATCTAGATTAGACTGACAGGGGGCTTCCTTGTGGGAAAGTTGATGTATTTGTATCCCCATTATTCTAGTTGATAACACCCTTTTTCCATTCACAGTAAGACATTGAAGATAAAAACCTCAAGAGTTATGAACTGTAAGGTGAACTGAATGAGATATAACACCAGATGCAGCACACACAATTATATCAAAACAAACCTCTTCCTACCACTGATGCATAAAGTCACGTATTGCACAAAAAAGATGCACGCTTTCCACTGATAAAAAAATTGTAAATAAAATCAGAAAGGTGTATTGAAAAAAAACATTCTGCAGCTTTAATGTAGTTAATTATTTTCAGATGACCTCCTCCATTGCGATGTGGTCCTGCCCTATTAAGAGCTCAGCAAACTATTGCACTAGATATATAGCCTCGTATTACTCTTATTTTGTCAGTCATGTTGGTTACAGGCTGACAGATTGGGAACAGGTGAAGATAAGATGTGGTTTGCAAAGTAGGTCAATGTGGGAGAGGTAAATGACCTCAGAATTATTAAATTTATGAGTTGGTGCTTTCTAAATGATTTTAGATTACTTCTGTTGAGGATGTTTGAAGCAGTGCTTGTGATTTAACTGAACAATTACACAATTGATGCCAATGAAGTACAATTAAAATGAAACCACATACAATAACATATAAAGAACCATACCACTGCCCTAGGGCAGGGGTTCTCAATCCTGGTCCTGGGGGACCCCTGTGTATGCTGGTTTTCGTTGCAACCGCAGTTGCAATCCCAGAATTTTAACAAGCTGTTAATTTTTCTTAATTAGGTGCTTTTCATGTTTGGAGGAATTATTCGCCCACTTAAGACACATTATGTCAGAAATAGCTATGCATGCCATGTAGAACAAACTCCCCATGTTCACATTGTGCTTATTGTGCTATATTGCAACAATTACATAAGAAAAGGTTACAAAATAATGTATTTTCACTCAAATGAAAGAGTGAAGTGAATCAATAGGCTCCTAATTAGGTTGTTGAACACATGTGTTTAACTCAATTTTTTCTTTAAGCTTAAGACAATGCAGGTTTGGCTCGTTATCATTTGCTTTGTGTTTGAATTCTTCATTATCTACGAAATGGTTAATTTTAGTGGCCATGTGTCCACACTTTCACCAATTAGGAGCCTATTGATTCAAATCAGTCTTTAAATGGATCTGTTAAATAATTTTCTTATCTTTTTTAAATAATATAGCACAATGTGAACATGGGGTGTTTATTCTACATGGCATCCATAGCTATTTCTGATATAATGTGGCTTAAGAGGGTGAATAATTCCTCCAAACATGACAAGCACCTAATTAAGAAAAATTAACAGCTTGTTAAAATTCTGGGATTGCAACTGCGGTTGCAACGAAAGCCAGCATACACAGGGGTCCCCCAGGACCAGGATTGAGAACCCCTGCCCTAGGGTACTGACTAAGAAGATAAAGACTTTTCTTAAACAGGTTATTGCTTCCAAATTCCAAATACTATATATGGTCTTCTCAAATGTTCACTTTAAAATAAGATGTGAGATATGTTGCTTTCAGTGTTGTTGATTGGACCGACTTTTGTGTATAAAGTGCTTTAAATTTTGAATTTATTAATACATCAATATACCTTTGCATTTGAGAGTATACCTTTGAGAGTATAATGCAACTTTTTTTAACTACAGTAAATGTCAAGTTTGTGAATCATATTTTAAGATTTTTGAAAAGTGCCATTTGAAAACACTTAGTATTAGTAACAAGTATTAAAATTGAATTTAACATGTATTTTTTCCCAGATTTTACTGAAAAAATAATATTGGAATTTGATAAGATTTTATAAACCCTGTTCATCTTTTTTATCCAAATGAAAGATAATCATCCCCAGTCCCCATCTGTAGAACACAGCAGACCTTTGTATCCTTGATATAATTGCCTTTTGATTGACTCTGTGATACTGCTTTGGATTGCAAAGCTTTGTTCTTCATTGTGCAAAGCAGTCTGTTTCAATATATGCATATAAGCATGCAATGTGCAAACCTAAGTACTTATGTTGAACAAGGTCATCATAAAACATGTGCCTATCCCATTTCCTATTTGTAATGGTAAATTTCTTTCCTCCCCCCAAAGTGTTCTGTTTCGTGATGACCTCATCAAAGTGGTAAGTACTTCTCAGTTCAAGAATCCTAAGTCCCAAATTTAGTTGTTGATTCCAATCAAGTAATCCAATGGTTGTGCACATGTCCTGCTCTTCTTGATCTGCTCCTTTTCTGCCCCCTCCTCAGTGTCCTATTGTTGCCTAGTGGTGGCCGGCTGCAAAGCTGCTCAACCAATCCCATTAGGGGTTCAGGTCAAACACTTCCATTTTGCCAGCTGCTCTGAATTAGTGAGGCGTTCTCATTGTTCATTGGGTAAAGTGTTATTTTGTCACACTGGTGTAACCTTATAGCAAGGACTCATGGTGCAAACGTGTTTCATGAATCGAGCCTAGGGAAACCTAATGGCGTTCAAATATATTGTGTTAAAACTAGTAAAACAGTATTAAAGCTGGTTGAAACATAGTAAACTTTTTAATTTTAACTGTGCACTGGATCCTTGTGGCTTTTTCATATTGCATCTTGTCAGAATAATTTATGGTAATGAAAGTACACCAGTAGTTAATAATTTTCTATAATGTATAAGTACAATTTTTAAATGCAGTGGCACTGATTAAGGACAAATGTGTTATATATGTAACATATATGTAAAATATGTAATATTGTTGGTTGCAGCAACCAAATACAAATAAGATTGTGTAATCAAACAGTAAAATCTGTATAAAACTGCTTAACTCATCTTTAATTTTACTGTGTTTAATTTAGCAAAAATACAGTAACTTGGAAATCGCTTATATTTGTTTTTTGAATAAAGTATACATTCAAACAATATATAATTTTGGTATTTTCCCAGAAATATATATTTACAGAGCATTGGTAAATATAATTCATCCACTTCATTCCTTCACCAGAAATTAGCTTGAAAAAAGGAGTGCATCCAGACAAAATTAAATTCTGTCTGGCAAAGGCCACAGCAGCGCATACACAATCAGTATATCTCAGGATGCAATAGACAAATTCCTGAATCTCAAACGAACATAGAAACAGCTGGAAATGTCTGTGGACATGCTTGTGACATGTTTGTCATGCACATCACCTTGGTTCGGAATAAGTGGCGTTGGATAAGTGGCGTTGGACAGCACAAAATATCTTCTGTACATTTTACGCATTGTGTTTTTATTCCACTTTGAAGCACTTTGAGTTCCTTGTATTAAAGGAAATAATGTTTATATTATTATTATTATTATTACTTGGAAAATAAGGAAAATGTGTGGGATAGACCAACTCAGACACATCATCAAGGAGCCATAAATGCTGAGTGGGATCTTAACTGTTTAACTGTGATCTCCATCTGTACTGTATTGCTTCTGGGACTGTCTCGTCTTTGGCTGAAATGTCAACATATAAAAGCAAATCAATAACACATGCCATTCCATCCACTGGCCATCCTATTTACCCAGCTGCCTGAACAATGGGATGCCCTGGATCAGCCCGGCGCTGGGATCCCATGCCATGATGGACAGTTGGACACATCTATTGGCTGAGTGAGTGGAAGATGTTCCCCTGACAGAGGTGAATGCTTTTGTAATATCAATGTCACATCAGGTTCAATCATTATTATCAGCAAATGGAAGACAGTTAAGATACTGAAATTGTTATTTATACATGTAACCTTTGATTTTATCACAATTTAAATATAAATATTGTGGGCTGAAACACTTGTTGCAGTCAATTATTCTGCCTGAAAAAATATATTTAATTCTGCATGAGAAAATTAGAGCACTTTTTTTGTTCATTTTTTATTGCCTCAATACAGTTGCTATTATGTGTTTTTAAAAATTTGAATTGAATTGAATTGCAGATTCTTACGTCGTCTGTCAACAGCAGTTTTCAAAAGAACTACCGTCTAAGTGAAATATTAATTTCTTTGAGTAAAGAGACTCAGAGACAGATTTTCTTTGTCAGGGCCATTACCACATGGACATGTCTGCATTCAATAAGCTTGAATGAATTGGAATTAGGCTCTTCTGGAAAATAAAGGATTGATAAAACTAAAATAAAAACTAAACTAAACAAGCTATGTGAGAAAAGCAGGAGCACTGATTGCATCTTACTGCCTTATGTCTTTGGAGAAGATCTGACCACACATACAGATCCTTTCCAAAACATTTGAATATCATGGAAAAGTTTTTTTTTTTTCCATAATTCCATTCAAAAAGTGAAACTTTCATAGATTATAGATTCATTACACACAAAGTGAAATATTTCTAGCCTTTATTTGTTTCATTTTTCATAATTTTGGCTTACAGCTCCAGAAAACCCCCAAAACAGTATTTCAAGAAATTAGAATAGTGTGTCGAAAATCAGCATTTACTTCAGTTATTTCAGAGAATTAATGTTTTAGACTGAGTGTCACACTCTGTACGTGGTGGTTTTTGAAGCACTGACTCCAGCCTCAGTCCCTCCCTCTGCATCTCCGCCAAATTTTGGAATCGTCTTTGCTTGACAATCCGCTGAAGCCCACGGTCATCTCTTTTGCTTGTGCACCTTCTCCTGCCACATTTTTCCCTTCCACTAAACTTTCTATTGATATGCTTGGACACTGCACTCTGTGAACAGCCAGCCTCCTTAGCGATGACCTTTTGTGGCTTACCCATCTTCTAGAGGGTGTCAATGATGGTCTTCTGGCCAATTGTCAAGTCTGCAGTCTTCCCCATACTGAACCAAACTGAGATACCTGTCCAATTTAACGACACATCTGTAGAAAAACTTTGCAGGTGTTTTGAGTAAATTAGATGATTAGAGTGTGACACTCTGTCTAAAACATTAATTATCTGAAATAACTGAAGTAAATGCTGATTTTCGACACACTATTCTAATTTCTTGAAATACTGTTTTGGGGGTTTTCTGGAGCTGTAAGCCAATATTATGAAAAATGAAACAAATGAAGGCTAAAAATATTTCACTTTGTGTGTAATGAATCTATAATCTATGAAAGTTTCACTTTTTGAATGGAATTATGGAAAAAAAACAACTTTTCCATGATATTCTAATTTTTTGGAAAGGATCTGTATTAGAGAATTTAACTTGCTGAATTGCAAAAGTTTCTTTGGCTCATTTTAAAGCATTATAAACATGCAACATTAACAAACATGCAACAATCATTTTGTTATGCAGCATAAACACATTATGGCCACATCAGATAAATTAGACAAATAAGGGATTTAATGACTTATTTGAAATAAATTTGTCCTGTACTTTTGCAATCATAATCCACTTTTGTCTTTCTCCCAGATTTGTCTTTCACATCATTAATTGCATTTATTTTTTAAAAGTTGTAGTTCCTTGCATTCTACTTTAATCTTTGACTTGACTTTATTACACCAGAGATTAAACTAGCACTAACTAAACATACAGTCAATACATGCTTACACTTTCCTGTCTGGATAAATGGCTCACCCACTAGAGATGTATGCATGTAGAGAGAATGAGGTTAGAGTGATGGGCTGCAGAACAATATCAGGGGAAACTAAACACAAATGAAGGGAGACAGGTGTCACCTGCCTTCACGAGCTTGCCTCTTTCCCTCACTGAACAAGGCCTTCCTGCTTGTATGAAGCTGAAGGTGTGAATCCAATTTTGCAGGATTGTGGATTAGATGGTGCAAACTCCGGGGCTTTACATACATCTTGTTAGTGACTATTTGTGCCAGTAATCGGATGTGCGCAGTTTCCTAGGCCCTTCAAATCCCCCATCGGGTGTGTTGGCAGCTAATCTTAGAAATTACATTACTGCTTCCTCTCTTCTCACACTTGCATTTATGCTGCAAACAATATTTTTTAAATGTATTTCTTATGTTTTGGAGTTAGGGGGCTGTCAAAGTGCATCAGCAGCAATCATACCTTTATGAACCGATGAGTGCAACATTGTGTAGCTGTACCAGCAGGATCCATTCCTTAGGCAAGGTCAGTCCACCTTTTCTTATATGCACAGGTGGCTCACCAGTTATATTGGAGACACATCCCATCCTTATATGGACAGTGCTTAAAACTAAATTACTCAGTCGCAGGTTCCCCTCAATTCTGTTAAGGTTTCTACAAGGTAGAAACCCACATGTCATTGTTGCAGTCAAATAAATAAACACTGCACAAGTTAATTGCAGCAAAAAGGACAACTTACTTCAGCAGATAATTTCCTTTCTGTATATTTAGTTTCACTGTGATTTCAACTCAATGGCCACTGGTAATATCACTGTATGGTGTGCTTATGGGTCCAGTAAAGTGCATGCAGCTTTTACTTTGCAATCAACAAGGAGGACTGTGCAGCTGCCACTGAGTCACTTTTGTGCAGACCCCCTGCTGATTGGGTGATGTTACAACCAATTCTGTCTCTGTGACTAGGGTTGCTGGGCACAATTAGACCTGGCATGGACATTATTTGACATAATTTGATTACAGACCACGTATATTTAAATTTCAATATAACCCTGCCCATGTTAATAAATGAAGTTTATTATTTTGTGCCATGAACTTGTGTGTGCACAAGTGAGGCATGTCTGCTACTTCATAAAGAGCCCAGTCTGTAGTTATTGTTTGCTTTTTCTTTCAAACATGTAGTCATGATAGAGTTGATAGAATCTGGAGGGCCACTCACCGAACGGTCTGCTTGATTTAGCACTTCCAAATCAAACATGTTGTGGGTCAATCATTTTTCTTTTTCAAATTATTTTATCTTGTCAAGTTTCATTTTCAACAACAGTTTAGCTAATGTTTAATTTTTTTAATTGACCATACGTTAATGCTCAGCTTTATATGGGTTCTTAGATTAGTGTTTGTTGTCTTTGCTGGGGAGATGGTTTGCATTTTTGGCTTGTAAAGCACACATCTGTAAAGTTTTTTTTTTTGCTTTTGAGTTTGTAAGTATTTGCTTACATGTGAGCATTGCTTTCTTTTTGCATACCGGGAGAACCACTATACAGCTCAGTGGGGAGAACCAGCAATGTGTGGCAATTGACAGTTGACCTTTGGTAACTATAGTAGAGTGGAGTGCTTCTCACCAATCGGGATTAGAGGGAAAAGAGAGTGAGGAGGTATTGGTAGTTGGTAGTTCCTGTAGTAAACTGCACCTCAAAATGACCAAAAAAGTAATTAGCTTCTACAACCGCTACACAAAATTACCAAAGAACTGTGTTTGAATTAAACAACATTTATTTTAAGGTTATAATACAATTTCATGCTTGAAGAGTAGCATGCATGTGCAAAGATAAATATTCCTCAGTGTAAATGAAAAAAATATTAAATATTAAACACTTAAGTTTAAGTGTTTAGCCTTTAAAAAGTTTATAAAGAGATTAATTGTTCTATGGTAATGCTGGGATATATGCAAATTCATATGCAAATGCCTTTCTTCTTCTTTCTTCTCAAAGCTACAAGCATAAATGTTGTTTTTTCTGTTCATATTGGCAGTTCACAAAAAGTGGTGTATAAAAACCTTCTAAAACTATTTCTCACTTGCCCGTCTCCAAATACAGTTTTTCAAGTTACAAAAGTGATGTATTAAAATATCTACTTTTAACGTTAAATACTTCCAACATTAGCTCACTGCAAGATTGTGCCTTGTTCTTTCCGCTAACTTTCCGCTAGCTAGGTTGCTAACTATGCTCACACTGGCTCCAGGAATGACAGGTGCATGTACACAGTGAAATGAAACATTTGTGATCTAAGGCATTTTTAAAATTTAGGTTTTAACATAAGGATGTTTTCAAGTTAAAAAAAATACAAGTTTTGTGCCTTTAGCAGTTTTAGTTTTCGTGATCATGAGCTATAGCATGAGAATTAACACATCCGTAATGCACTGAGTTGCTATCTGTTTTAGCATGTTTACCTGCCCAGCTAGCTACCAGAAATTTAAACCAAATATCACAGCAGCTCCCGGGAAACTTGCCAGGAAAGTTGTTGGTAAATATCCTTTAATGACTTAGCTACACTGGGATACATAAAGCAAGGCCATGAAGATGGAATATTTCTTTTTTTTTTGTTCAATTTTGCATTGTGATAGTGTTTTTTAGTTTTAAAATGTGTCTAAGACATTGCTTGTAATCTTATTGAGTTGGCTTATATGTTCCTTCTGGGAGTTCTAGGACTGGGCGAATATGATAAAAGCAAAAACCTACATGCGGATTATAAAATACGTTGACTGTAGCTTTCTGTAAGTATTATCAAGGTGATTTAATGGTATCACCTGGAGAAGCATGCACAATTTGAAGAACAGCCTTATTTATTTTTTTTAGCACATTTCATCCCTCTTCCAGTTTGGGATTTTCAGTGGTATTCCAGGGCCCTTCTTGTTCACTGCAGCCTCCTCTGCCAGGTTGGGAGAGCACAGATGAGATGGAAAGAGCCCTTATTTCCCTTGGGAATTTACTTTCCTAATAGTAATATCATAGTAAGTAAGTCAGCAAGATAAACACATAAAAACACATCATGACCACATAAAAACACATCACTCACTGAGTAAATAGAATATCTGTGCAGTATCTACACGGTTTCAAATCTTATTTTAGTTTAAAAAACAGGTTTGTGTTATAAGTGGCAGAATGCTCCACAGTGTCTGCAGACAGTCACAACATGCACTGCAGGGATTAGATACAAGATCATTGGCTGCTTCACTGCAAGAGAAATAATGTTTTACCTAGATACACTACCTGACAATCCCTAAGTATTAACAGCTTTTTGGGAAGGATTTAAGACATATTTAGTTGACCCTCTCCTCTCACTTGATTAAAATTCTGAGCTTTGCATTAAAATAATAAATTCAGAGTAGAATTCTGTGAAACAACAAAAACTTTGAACTTTTGAGCCTCCGTTTCGGGGCACATAAACGTATTGGTCGAACCTGGTAGTCCCAATTACTTTCTTTGTTTAAAAGACATAATGTAATAATATTATTATTTGTAAGTAATATTTTTGAAAGCACCGTTACCGCCTGTATAAGTCAAACTTTTCCTCAGTTCCTATGTTCTTTACAAGAATTGGATTGCAGTGCATGCCCAACATATACAATGATGAGATTTTTGCAGCAGCTGCCAAGGACAGTAAAAAATTCTAAATAAAATATAACCACCCCACATCAACTGCATATGGAGGTACGGGGGTTAACACTGACAAACAACATAGCTAGAGGTGATACCAACACTGTGTACACATCAGTAGAGAATGTAGTATTCTACCATGTTTGTGGTCTAAAAATATATGTATGTAGGAATTACAGCCCTACACAGACCACCTAATATAAAAAATATACATAGTGCCCTCCATAATGTTTGGGACAAAGATGGAAGTCGGTGAAATGCTGTCTTGAAAACCCTGCTACATTTGGTTGAAAAGCTAAAGTTTTATAGCCGACTAGGACGTAGCCAGGCTATATCCGGGTAAAACCTGAGCTATATTGTCGTTAACCTATAGTTCATTTATTTAAAAAAGTCTCTCGGCCTAGATTTCCACCCCTCTAGATATCTAGATTCCAGCTTTTGCTCACTGGGAAATCTTGACAATTTTAAAATATGTGTATTTCTTGTTTTCTTCTTTTAAAGATGCCCTAACTTTAATGAGGGTAGCAAAGAAGGCATATTCAGGCAACATCAGATAAAAAGTTTATCCAGATCCTGGACGAATGCAGTTTAATCAACTTGTAAAGCCTAGACTGACAATCATGAAGAGATTGTAAGAACAAGACTCGAGAATTAGGGCAAAGAGCTGACCGAGAAACGGACAGCTGCTCTCCTGTCCATGCCCTAACTCTTCTTTCACTCTCTAAACCTTGCAAATCTCAGTGGCAATCCTAGGAAGGGAAAATCAGAAGCCTTAACAACCAAGGTGTAGGTCAAATGGCTGATTACGACCAAACTTAAACCCGTCAGTTCGACTCAATCCCCTTCCTGCTGACAACCCCCCCTCCCATGTATAATCCCCAGTGAGACTACTTAGAAGGGTATAAAACCACACTCAGGGCACCTGAGAAGCACAGGACTGGCACACCACAGGAGCTGACAGCCAGAGGAGACCTGACTTCTCTCCTCCCCTCCATCGATCTTCTCCCATCCTTTCTCAAGAGCCCACACAAGCGAAGATGAACGGCACTGAGGGTAAAAACTTCTATATCCCCATGTCCAACCGGACAGGGTTGGTCAGGAGCCCATATCATTACCCCCAGTACTACCTAGCAGAGCCATGGCTGTTCAAGGTGATGGCAGCCTACATGTTCTTTCTCATCTGCTTTGGCTTCCCCATCAATGCCCTGACACTGGTGGTAACTGCTCAGCACAAGAAGCTCCGGCAACCTCTCAACTTCATCCTCGTCAACTTGGCTGTAGCTGGCTTGATCATGGTCATATTTGGGTTCACAATGACCTTCTACACTACCATGAATGGCTACTTCGTCTTTGGGCCCATGGCCTGTGCCATTGAGGGCTTCATGTCAACTCTTGGAGGTAAGACATTTAACCATCTACTAGACTCTATAGAATACAACCTGCTGTGCTGAGTGACCTAGTTGTTTTTGTGCTATTTGAATATTTAAAAGCAGACTGATCCTTCTGATGCATTCTATTCTAGCACATTTACACCTTAATTGCTGTATGTATGTTTACAATATAATCAATTTTAAGGTGCATTAAAACTCAGGTGAAGCATCTTTATGTTAATTAAATTCAAATGCTTTCCTTTTGCGCCTGCATATTTTGGAGGATATCCCCTCTCAATGTTTTTACTGTTATTACAATTTTTCGAGCAGCCCATAATAATCACAAAACAGTGTGGATGAATCGGCAATCTCTTTTCAGTTCTTGCTGTACATTGTTAACCCTTGCCATCTCTCTTCCCTTGCACAGGTCAGGTGTCTCTCTGGTCCCTGGTAGTGCTGGCCATTGAGAGATACATTGTAGTCTGCAAACCCATGGGCAGCTTCAAATTCACCTCCACCCATGCTATGATTGGCATTGTATTCACCTGGTTCATGGCTATGTCATGTGCTGCCCCACCCCTTGTTGGCTGGTCCCGGTAAGTCAGGCATTTGATGATAAATCAACAGCCTACACTGCATTTGTACTTTTATATTTGTTATATATGTATTTTTACTGTAGAAATGGTTAGGCATACACCTTCACGAAGAAACATGTCCTTTCCTCCCTTGCAACATAGATACCTGCCTGAGGGCTTGCAATGCTCCTGTGGACCCGATTACTACACCCTCAATCCAGACTACAACAATGAGTCCTATGTGATGTACATGTTCAGCTGCCACTTCTGTGTGCCCGTCTTCCTCATTTTCTTCACATACGGCAGCCTGGTTTGCACAGTCAAGGCGGTAAGAATCACACTAAATGTGTAGGGGCAAGCAGGGACAAAGAACTCAGTCGAGGGATGTGAAGCCATTGCTGTCACTTCCAGGAGATGTAGGAGCCCTGAGAGAGCAGTGCTCCCTGCAAACATTTCATGTTAGCATGGTTCCATGAGCAGCCATATTACATCATACCTACTGCCTCTTCTACTAGTAGCTAAATTAAGTTTTCTTTGTTTTTTAAAGTAGAATTTTTGTTTTACAAAATTAAAAGGTGCAAATGTGTTATTTATCTGTCATTAGCAGTCCAGTATATATAGCTACTATAATGTGTCTGTGCCAAATAGTACTATTTCTTGAGTGTTTAGAATGGTTAACTCTTTCATAAGACAGTCTTGACTTTGTTTGTTTGTCCTACCCTCTTCCTCCTCAGGCTGCAGCCTCCCAGCAGGAGTCTGCATCCACCCAGAAAGCAGAGAAGGAAGTAACACGTATGGTCATCTTGATGGTGTTCGGTTTCCTGCTGGCATGGGTTCCCTATGCTAGTTATGCTGCCTACATCTTCATGAACAAGGGAGTAGCCTTCACTGCCCAGAGCATGGCTGTCCCAGCCTTCTTTGCCAAGAGCTCAGCATTGTTCAACCCCGTCATCTATGTGCTGCTAAACAAACAGGTGAGCCTGCCATTCATGAGAATATAGATATAAGAGACTCACTATTTTCTCTGCTTTGAAAAATCCAGGTTATTCTTTACTTTTAACACTGAATGGCTACTCAACTCTGGACCAGGAGGGCTACAGTACAATAGGTTACTGGTTCTTTAAACCAGTAACATTCACGAATGGGGATCAAATGTGTTCAATTCAATCTATGAGTTATTGTATCAGGCCATTATGTTCCTGGACAGAATAGCGGCTTGAAGATAGTAACATAAGAACCCGTAGGGCTGATATTTAATTTATTTATTTTTCTTTACAGTTCCGTAACTGCATGCTGACCACCCTCTTCTGTGGAAAGAACCCAATGGGTGATGATGAGTCTTCCTCTGTATCTTCTTCAAGCAAGACAGAGGTCTCTTCAGTTTCTCCAGCATAGAAACCTACCTCTATCCACTCTCATTCAGCTCTCCAAGTTGTCACCTTTTTCACTATTTTATGAACTGTTTCAAAGAAACTTATATTTCTATGATTCAATGGATATATACACGTTTTTAAAAATGTATATGTATTTATTAGACATTGAAATTAAGTGCTGATATTTTCAAGAGCTATGGCATCCCATCTCTCAAATATTATGTAACCCTCTTACCCTGAATCTTGTTGATGTTGCAGTGCTCCTAAGCTCTGGCTTTCTGTTAGCATAAAGGGACTTTGTGACCAAAGGAACAATGTTTTCTAAGGAACAAAGGAAAAATGTTTGTTTTTTTTAACTTTTTTGTTGTGTGCTGTCTTGGGAAACAATGTCATTACAGCTCACAGACATCTTCCATGGGTTTGCTGGCTTGCATATAGTGAGTGCAGGACATCAAGCCGAGCTGTTGTACTGTGATTCTTGCAGTGTCCACTGCTGAAACCCCCCTTTCTAAGCAGTCCCTTTAAGACTGAATCAGCTCTTGTTCCAGGATGCAAAGCTGCATTCGTGCAGAGCCTTTTAACCAGAGGGGCAGAGAAGACCTTCACTTGCATTAAAAGGTGACTAAGAAAGTGGGCAGCACAGGACCTAAGTTAGAGTTAAGGCTCAATTGGAATCTACTTCATGGTAGTTACAACAGCAAGGCTGAGAAAGCAGGGTCTGGCCACAAAAAACAGGGGCAGGGCAAACCTAAGAGATACACAAGGTAGCCTCTTAGCTATTCTACATGACGCAAGGAGAATTTGAAGATCCGGAGCTGGTCTTTTACATTTATGTTACACAAAATGGGAGTGTAGTTCACTGCAGCTCTCCTCTCCACTCCACTGTTCCTTTCAATGTTCTGTATAGAATTGGTGGACCTGCCGTCTTAGTGGTGAGACATCAAGGGAGATTGGCAGGTCCACAAGCTTGACTCAGTGGACTGCACTAAAGTTTTGTTGGTCTTGATGAAGCTTGTGATTTTATTTTTGTGTCATAATGGGGCTGTCAATTCTTTTGCTGGCCTGATCATGTCATCAATTGCTGTACATATTTTATAAATAAATATAAAAAATAGTAATAGCCCAATAAATTCATGCATCACAAATACTTGTGAGTGGTTGTTTATTGATCCATTTGCAAATAATCACACATAATCACATTGAAATATTCCAAAGATTGTTTAACTGTTTAAACAGTTTACTTCACACCTTAAATTCAGACAAAAAGTTTTTATTTAATTTGTTATCTGTGCATAAGGTAAGACCCTGTCCATCCCACCTGACCTACCAGCAGCTTACATCTGCACCTAGTTATTAGCTAATTGCCAAGTTTAAATGGTTTCTATATGCACTACATCACAAGGAGGCAACTTGTCAAAATACATGTTAGTTAATACAGATTCCTATTATATTGTATTACCATTGCTTCTACCTACAGTACCACAAATAACAATTTCAGCAGTTACTGTAGCTAGCTATGGTACTTTTATCCACTGCTTGAGAGATGTTTGTTCAGTCTCTGACTGCACCAATGTGAAAAAAGCCTGAATCTCATATTGTATAACTAATATACAAGCTAGAGTGCAAACTACAAACTGATTGGAAAAGTAAGTGTTTGTAATTATAGATAATATAATGCAAATCAAACAGTCAGTGAAGAACTGTAGCTGAAAGTATTGCAGGATTATGATATCTAGCTACTCCTTATCCATTGCAAGCTCATAAAATGCTAAGCATAAAAAACTAAGAAGCTCAGATATGATATTTTTCACTTCAAGCCCCCGTGCCTTAGCTAACTGGTGTTATCAAGCTAGCGAAGAAGATCTTTAAACTGAAGGGGAAAAAATGCACTAAAATAACCTAATTCTTGCTAGCTAGAAGGAAAATGATGCAATGTGCTTGCTCAATATACAACCCCAATTTCAAAAAAGTTTGGATAGTATGTAAAAAGCACATAAAAGCTATTAAAAGATATTTAATGTTTTACCTTATCAACTTCATAGATTTTTGTAAATATACGCTATTTCCAAATTTGATGCCTGCAACACGTTCCAAAAAAGTTGGGACAGGGCCAAAAAAAAGACTGAGAAGTTAAAAAAAACCTTAACTTCTATGCATGCTACTGTGTTCCTTTTAATCTGACCTGTCTACTTATAGTTACTTTAAAGCTCTTTGTATTAAAGAATATATTTCTAAGTACTTATACATGAACATATATAGTGTAAAACAATAGTTAAGAAAGTGCATTCTTTCACATTCCCTTTTTTTGAGATTCCTTTGTCTTAACTTCTCTCCTCCGCGAGATAAGGCGGCGTCAACTGACAAGCGGCCAGAGCATCTGAAGTATGTGAATCAAGGACACCTCCCTGTATGAGTGGAAAAGTACTAAGACAGTGTGAAAGGAGTAAATAAGCTGGTGTTGAATGTTGCCTGGGGAGACACTTCTCTGGTGTTCTGTATAGAGCATTCGAGCAAGTCTCTCCTATTTGAGCAAATAAATTTTGATTTTGACCTGATGAACACTGAGTTATAAGAAATTTATTTTGTCTCCATTGATGACTAAGAGAAAATCCATGACACATTGAAGCAATTATTTATTCAAAATCATGTAGAATGTGTTGAACTTCATTGATTCTCGCACCAAGCCTAGCTGCTGAAAAGTGGCACATCTAAATAAGGCTGGAAATTCACGTTTGAATAGGAATTGAATGTCATATTTTCCCCCTTTGTATTCACATTTCAGAACTCGTTGATTCAATGACGACATCTGGTGGCTAAAATAGGTATAGGAGTTTGCGCTGAAACTCAGTGGGCTTTATCTTGACGCATGGTGCAACTCCACTTTTGCTAGTTAGACGGCGTATAGTTTGAGTGAAAAGTAAGGCGAAAGTCTCAAATTGGCTGAACTTGGTCTCTTCTTTAATTGCTAGTGTGTCTTAGGTGTAACAATAATATTAAATTCAATCAAACCAGACCATTTTTTTCCCTTTCAAATTCATGTAAATCAAACAAACCTCTTTGCTTGACATCATGGAAAAATCAAAAGAAATCAGCCAAGACCTCACAAAGAAAATTGTGGACCTCCACAAGTCTGGTTCATCCTTGGGAGCAATTTCCAAATGCCTGAAGGTACCATGTTTGTCTGTACAAACAATATTACACAAGTATAAACACCATGGGACCACGCAGCTGTCATACCGCTCTGGAAGGAGACACGTTCTGTCTCCTAGAGATGAACGTGCTTTGGTGCGAAAAGTGCAAATCAATCCCAGAACAACAGCAAAGGACCTTGTGAAAATGCTGGAGGGAACAGGTACAAAGGTATCTATATCCACAGTAAAATTAGTCCTATATAACTGACATAACCTGAAAGGCTGCTCAGCAAGGAAGAAGCCACTAATCCAAAACCGCCATAAAAAAGCCAGACTACATTTTGCAACTGCACATGGGGACAAAGATCTTACTTTTTGGAGACATGTCCTCTGATCTGATGAAACAAAAATTTTACTGTTTGGCCATAATGACCATCGTTATGTTTGGAGAAAAAAGGGTGAGGCTTGCAAGCTGAAGAACACCATCCCAACTGTGAAGCACGGGGGTGGCAGCATCATGTTGTGGGGGTGCTTTGCTGCAGGAGGGACTGGTGCACTTCATTAAGCAAATGGCATCATGAGGAAGGAAAATTATGTGGATATATTGAAGCAACATCTCAAGACATCAGCCAGGAAGTTAAAGCTTGGTTGCAAATGGCTCTTCCAAATGGACAATGACCCAAAGCATACTTCCAAAGTTGTGGCAAAATGGCTTAAGGACAACAAAGTCAAGGTATTGGAGTGGCCATCACAAAGTCCTGACCTCAATTCAATTGAAAATTTGTGGGCAGAACTGAAAAAGCGTGTGCGAGCAAGGAGGCCTACAAACCTGACTCAGTTAAACCAGTTCTGTCAGGAGGAATGGGCCAAAATTCCAGCAACTTATTGTAAGAAGCTTGTGGAAGGCTACCCGAAACGTTTGTCCCAAGTTAAACAATTTAAAGGCAATGCTACCAAATACTAACAGAGTGTATGTAAACACTGGGAATATGATAAATGAAATAAAAGCTGAAATAAATCATTCTCTCTACTATTATTCTGACATTTCACATTCTGAAAATAAAGTTGTGATCCTAACTGACCTAAGACAGGAAATGTTTACTAGGATTAAATGTCAGGAATTGTGAAAAACTGAGTTTAAATGGATTTGGCTAAGGTGTTTGTAAACTTTCGACTTCAACTGTATACTATACAGGATTTTTGCCTTGAAAATATTATAAAATAACCATGCTCAGTCATATCTATGATGCACTGACAATCTCTGTTGTTGTGCACATTGGCCAAATCTGTGCTACTCTGTCTGTATTTCTTCTTCTAAGATGTGTTTGGGATGTTTCTGGGCGCTTCTGTGTGGGGAGGGGTGGGTGTGGCCACAGAGCCTTTGGGGGTATGATCACGTTTCAGCGGAGCGTGTGTAACTAGATAGCTAGCTAGTGCAATGGCGGAGGTGAAGAAGCACAAGTAAAGCAAAGTGAAACGACAAGCCAACAAGGCTCGTTCAAAACCCAGGGTTGACCTTGGAATTGTTTTTCCTCGATGGCAACAGATGAAGTTCACCAAGGGGATGAAAAGTGACGCGGAGTTGGTGTGTTTTCTGTTGGACCTGTAAGTACCATTACCTCTAGCTGTCCAGCTAGCTATGTTAGGTAGCAAGATGGCCAAATGAATTACACACAATGAATATATAGTTAAAAAATGTTGTCACTATTGGAGCTTCACAATATCCTTGGTATTCTTCTTCCAATAAATAATGTCTGTCTTCAAACCAGTCTGTCTTCCACTCTGTCTTCAAACCAGTCCGCTCCTGAACAACTTGCCACCTACTAAAATGAGCACCTATGTTTACTCTAGTTTTTGAGCAAGCTTTATCAAGTTCTCTTTTCTTTTTCTTTGCGTGAAATAGGGCCAGTGTTACGGGTCACTTGTCCGCCATTGTTGGTGAAATTTCTAGCTGCTCTTATGTGAACATGCAAGGTCAATCTTATTGTTGATTGGTTCTAAAAAAAAAAAAAAAAAAATAGGTTGTGTATTTTCTTACAGCTGCCCCACAAATTACCCCACACAACACCTTTATATACAAAGTTGGTACAGGACTTATGTTTATTGTGTGTTTACTATTTAATCTCAACAAATTATTTAAAAAATCATATACTGTCAAGTTGAAAAAATAATGTTAGCTGATTTTTAAGAGACGTCAAACAATGAATCAGGTCAAATTGGCCTGACATAATATGAGGGTATAAAAGCTCTTGCTAATTAGGTATGAACAAGGTATGAACATTTAAACCATTAAATAGATGCACAATTGCTCTGAGGGATTTTATTTTTTGCTAAAGTGATAGGCTACATTGCATGTCACACAACTGTCTTTCTTGTGTTCTTTCCTACTCGTAAATAACAATGGAATCAAAATCATTGTCTGAAAAGGTTTGAAAAGGTTTTAGGATACATTTAAATTGGACATTCCAAATTAGGAGAAAATGTCAGTAAAATACAATAAAAACATTGATGGAACCATTTCTATGTAATTTCTGTTTTATCTCTATGACAGCAAGTCATTAATCATCTAGATGTCGTGGAAAAGCCTGCCCAGTACTGTGGCAGTGCTGTTTTGCTTGCCAGTGGTGACTATTACCTTCAGATACTCATTTAAGAGGTTATCTGGTCACAAGTGATCAACAATTAATAAATAGTTTTCTGCAGAGTGTAGCCTACCACAGCACAAACTCCAAGGTGGCTCATTGTATTTTCTCTCCTCCTGGTTTTGGAGGCCTTTTTATGTCCGGATACCACATCCCTGGACTCACCCCCATGTGTTTAAAGGGTGGGCTAGTCAGTAAAGACATTTTTATCCATTTAAGTTGATTCTATGTATTGAAATGGCGGGTTTGTAACCTATTGATGTGCCTACTCCTTTTCTTTCCCTTTAAATTAGGTTTCTAAAATAATGACCTACGTCATAAGAAATAGAAACAAATGACTAAAGTATGTCCTTTCAGAGACGCCGTACAATGATAGTAGTGAATGGCTACATTTCACATTTCAGAATGAGGAGAGAGGTTGGTTCATAGGTCGATGGGCCAATGGACGTAGTTCGCGCGTAAATTCAAACGTTTTCAAGGTCGCAAAAGCGAAACCGGGAAGTTATTATTTTATTTTGTTTTTTATTTTATTTTTTTCTCTCTTGAAATTGCTGTACTGGATTTAAAACCGGGACAGACAATCGAAAATAATAAACGTGTTTGGTAGGGTCGGGTGGTTACCCCAAAATCATGGACCCGGGGGAGAGCGGGGGTGGGTGGAAGCAACAGGGAAAGAGGAAGGATAGGAGTGAGAATGGATCAGGAAGAGAGCAAACTATGTCTCAGGAACAGACGGCTAGACCCAAGCTGTAAAAAGTGATGGCTACTCGGGTGGAAGGGTTCAAAATAGGGTTCAAATTTAAAATAGGGAATGGAAGCCCCAACCCGATGAAAATAGCAGCGACTTTGCGGGATGAGATGGGTGACCTCCAGAGTGCTGAAATTTTAGCAAATGGGAATCTAGTCATAATGTGCAAAAATGCAGATCAGCGGGACAAAGCTATGGCTCTGCGGTCGTTGGGGGGAAAGGAGGTGATTGCGTATGATCCAGATGTGAACCTCAGTGCCAGGGGAAGAAAAGGGGTGATTTATGGAGTATCGGTGGAGATAACTGAGGCGGAATTGATTAAAAATCTTAAAGGAGCTAAGGTGTTAACAGTCTCTAGGTTTCGGAGTTTCAGGAATGGACAGAAGAGCGATAGCACGGCAGTGCTAGTAACATTTGATGAGGAGGAGTTGCCAGCAAGGGTGAGTTTAGAGTTTTTAAGCTTCTCAGTGAAGGAATATGAGCGACCACCACTAAGGTGCTATAAATGTCAGCGATATGGGCGCAGTGCATCAGCGGTGTGTAGAGGTGAAAGGCGTTGTGGAAAGTGCGGGGGGGATCATGGGTTTTCGGAGTGCCGAGGGTCTGTACCAAAGTGCTGTAACTGTGGTGGAAGTCATGTCGCGGCGTACAGGGGTTGTGAGTTTCATATACGGGCGTTGCAAGTGCAGAAAATAAAAGAGACTGAGAAAATTACATTTGCGGAAGCGGTGAAGAGGGTACCTGTGTTGCCGGTGACAGGGCGTGTAGCAGCGGGAGAAGGGGGATCCAGGGGGAGTACAGCGGTGAGGGTGCCGGGGATACCGGCGCCGGCCCCAGTGCCGGTGGGGTCAATTTTCATAGTTTCTGGGGTTCTTAATCCAAATAATACACATGGTTAAAAAGGTGAAAGAAAATATTAGTAAGTCGGATATTACGTTGAATGTGGTTAAAGAGGCAGATAAGTTTTTTGGGAAAACAGGGATTCAGCCAGAGGAGTTGCATTCATATGTGGCATCGGTGGAGCGTAAATCACGGGAAGAGGCTTTGGAGGAGTGTTCATGACTTTTTACTTACTGCAATGGAAGTAAAATTCCTGGATCCAGTTTAACATCCTTCCTCTTACCCCAGCATCATATAGCTTCAGCAGCAGACCCTCCCTCCACAACATATCATATGCCCTTTCAATATCCAGAAACACTGCCACCACTCCTTCCTTGTTAGCCAATGCCCTCCCCACGTCATATTCCAATGTCATCACCGAGTCCATAGTACCCCGCCCCACCCTAAACCCACTCTGATATTTAACAAAAAACCCTCTCCTCTCCAAGTAGTACACTAACCTATCTGTGACCATCCGTTCCATTCCATCACTTTACAAAGCACAGACGTGAGTGCTATAGGTCTATATGACTCCGGGCAGGCTGGATCTTTACCTGGCTTTAAAATTGGCACCACTACTGCGTGTTTCCATGAGGTTGGCAACACCCCCTCCCCCCAAACAGTGTTCATAAGTGCTAGCACTTCCTCCAACCCCATATCCCCCATGTGCTTTAGCATTTCATTACACATGTTGTCGTGCCCTGGCGCTGTGCTGCCTCCCCCTCGTATAGCTCTACGCAACTCCTCCAATTTAAAAAACTAATTTCCAGCTCCATCATTGTCACTACTCTTCATCAGCTTCTCAGTCATCTCCTCCACCATCCTTGCCCGAGCCCTGAGGCCTTCCTCCCCCACATTAGCCTCACTGTGCACCACACGGAACTCCTCTATGCACATATCCGCCTTTTCCCTATCGCTTATAGCCACCCTACCACCTGATTGAAGCACAGGCATACCCACCCGCCTATAGACCCCCGTCATCTTCCTGACCACTCCCCATACTTCACCAACAGGTGTGTCCATACCCAGCATCCCACAATACTTCCTCCAACACTCCCTCTTAGCTGCCTTTATGACCCGTCTCGCCACCGCCCTCAACCTTTTATATTCAACTATATTATTCATTACGGGATACCGCCTCAGTCTCTTATACATTTTATTCCTAGCCCTGATCGCCTCATCACACTCCCTGTTCCACCATGGCACTATGCGACGCACTTTAGCCGGCCCCTTCCTAGGAATACTGTGATTCGCTGCCTGGGTAATCACTCTACATAATGTCTCATTCCAACCATCCACAGACCCATCCTCAACCCTACCCATTCCTTCAGTACACCTTTCCTCAAACTCCTCCCACCTAGCCCTGCTCCAATCAAACGACCTAGGCCTTTCATCCTTCTCCAGAGGCAACCGAACACCAAACCTACACAGAATCGGACAGTGATCACTCCCCATTGAATACCTATCCAAAGTGTCCCAACCCCCCCTCCTTGCCAGCTCCCCTGAGACCAGCGTCAGGTCGATACATGAACCTGTCCCACTATTCAACTGAAATCTAGTCTGCCTCCCATAATTTAAACACACCAATCCATATAAATCCAATAATTCCTCAACCACCTCGCCATTTCGATCCCTGTGCGTGCTACCCCACAACGTGTTATGAGCATTAAAATCCCCCGCCCATATCACCCCGCACTGCTTCCATAATGTCGTTCAAGTCCCTAATGTTTAATTGGAGGCACGGGTTATAAAAATTTATCACACTAATCCTCCCCTGCGAACCCCATACCTCCACTGCCACACACTCCAGCCTTGTCTGTAACCCTATCCGCCGATACTGTATGCCTTCCAAAACAAACAACACACACCCACCCCCAGCCTTCTCTAGCCGATCTTCCCTGAGAGCAACATACCCTGGAATTACAAAATCCAAAACCGGCTTTAACCATGTTTCTTGAACACAAATTATTTCTGGTTTGTGCCTATAAGTGCCTAAAAACCTTTTAAATTCCTGCCCATTTGCTATCAAACTTCTCGTGTGGGTGGGTTTAGGGTGGGGCGGGGGTACTAATTTTTGAGGGATCGTACTATTCAGGTGAGGGTGGGTGGGGCGCTCTCCTCAAAGGTCGCCATAGAAAATGGGACACCGCAGGGCAGTGTTATCAGCCCAGTGTTATTCAATGTTATGGTGAATGATATGTTTCAGGAGGTTGGGGAGGGTCTCGAGTTGTCCCTCTTTGCTGATGATGGGGCATTGTGGAAAAGGGGTAGGAATATGCCTTTTGTCCTAAAGAAGGTCCAGGAAGTGATGGGCAAGGTGGAGATGTGGGCTGGTAAGTGGGGCTTCCGGCTGTCGGTGGAAAAAACTAAATATGTGGTGTTTGGCAGTAAGAGGAAAGGACTGGATGGGGGATTATTATTGTATGGTGTGCCACTGGAGCGAGTTAGGATATTTAAATTTTTGGGGGTCTGGTTCGATGAGCGGCATACGTGGCGGGTACATGTGGAAAAAATGGTGGGAAAATGTGGAAAAGTGATTAACGTGATGAGAAGCTTGGCAGGAAGCGCTTGGGGGGCATCAAGGGCAACACAGAAGATGATCTACCAGGCTATGGTGCGCTCAGTCTTGACTATGGGTGTATGGCGTTTGGGGCAGCAGCGGAAACTACGCTGTGCAAGCTAGATGTAGTGCAGGCTAAGGCACTGAGGGTTTGCAGTGGGGCATTTCGCACCACCCCGGTCCCTGCAATGCTGGTAGACATGGGGGAGTCCCCGCTGAGGCTGCGGCGGGCCAAACTAGGCCTAAATTATTTCTCTAAGGTACGTGGATGTCACCCATGGCATCCTGCAGGGAGGCTGTTGATGGAGGCGTGGGAGTGGGGAGGTAGGAGGGGAGGAGTGGGTAGGGGTAGCTATATAACGCAACTGGGTGGCTGGGGGAGAGAAGTAGGGTTGGAGGGTGTGGGGGTGGGGCCCCCGGTGTGCTGGCCATGTGTGCCTCCGTGGCTATTACCCGAGCCGGAGGTAGATATGGAGGTTATGGTAGCATTACAGGCTGGGGACATGGAAGGGCCTGCAGGGGTGGTGGATAGGTGCCTGCAGCGGAAATGGGGAGCTCACCTGCACATCTATACAGATGGGTCAAAAGATCCGGCCAGTGGGAGGGCGGGGTTTGCGATTCATATACCTAAATTGCAGATCATCCAGGGTAGGCGGTTAACAGACAGGGTTTCGGTTTTCACGACTGAGATAGTGGCGCTCTTGTGGGCATTAAAATGGGTGGAGGAGGTGGGAGTAGACAAGGCAGTCCTGTGTTCGGACTCTGCCGCTGCATTAGCGGCCCTGCAGGGCGGGGAGAGGGGGGCGAGACCAGACCTGGTGGCAGAACTGCTAGTGGTTTTGTATAGGGTGGTTCAGGGGGGGTGTGAGGTGGGATTCTTGTGGGTACTGGATCATGTGGGGGTGGGTGGGAATGAGGCCGCTGATGCAGCTGCTAAGGCTGCACTGAGGAGGGAAAGCATAGATGTTGTGGTTTCCCTGGGGGTGTCTGAACGTAGGAGTATAATTAGAGAGGGGATTACTCAGATATGGCAAAGGGAATGGGACCAGGAAAGGAGGGGTAGATTTTATTATAATATCCAACCATCTGTGAGAGGGAGCACAGGATGTCACTGGGCTATGAGGAGGGATGAGGTCATTATGACTAGGTTGAGGATGGGGCATTGTGGGTTGGCAGGGGGCTTAGCGAGGGTAGGAAAGCATGTGGATGGGATGTGTGGTGAGTGTGGGGTGGTGGAGGACGTCCAGCATGTGTTAATGGACTGTGGGAAATATAGGGAGGAAGGGAGGGTATTGTTCAGGGAATTACAGGATGTTGGGGTAACCACCTACTCGATAAGAACAATGTTGGGTCCGGAGGCATGTTGCAGAGAGGTGGGGAGGAGTGTCCTCAAATATATTTATTTAACGGGCCTGCACCTAAGTGTGTGAGGTGGGGAGTGAGACAACTGGTGGTGATACTAATAAAGACCTGTGGAGGGCAGCAATACACCGGAAGGTGTCTAGTCTGCCGGAAAGAAAAAAGAAGAAGAAGAAGAGACGCCGTACTAAAAATGTTTTGGGGAAGATGGTAGACTGTTGTCTCTGTGGGCTTGCCGCTTTGGTGTCTCGTAGCTATGAAACCACACACATGTCTGTGAATTAAACCGATAGTTTATGTGGCCAGACTGCAGAAAGAGAGCTGGCAATATGAATGATTTGTTTTTTTCTGTGTCGGATTAAAAGTAGGTTACAGCACACATGGTTTCATTATCATGCTTGCGAACTATCTGAGTTAGAGTTTGTTTAAATCTAATTTATGAGTAGGCTAGCCTATGATTCGTCAAAACAAAGTGTAACGTTAGCCTAATTTGTTGTAATCATGGATTTTGATTCCTCCAATCTTTCATTGGATTGCTTGATTTATATTTTCTCATTTCTTGATGAAGACGATTTAATAAGAGCTTCCGGGGTCTGTCAGGTAAAAAAGAACAGATTGAAACTTTCTATTTATTGTCTATAGCGTTAGCTATAAAGAATGTTTCATATTAGAATTCATGCTACTTATGTAGCTTGATAGATTAACCTTAGCTACCAAGATATAGAAACACAAATATTTAGCTTTAGCACGATAGCTTCACTTTAACGTCACAAGTCAGTGGAATAGGTATTGCGACGAAGCTCTATACCTAGCCTAACGTAGCCTACTTGTCATTTTCATGACGAACTGCATAATATTAATATTTAGTGGAAGCTGCTAAAATGGTTGCAAGCTAAAAAATGTTTAAAAAGACACTTTAACAGTAGGCTACTGTAACTGTACGTTAGCTATAACATGCTTTCCCTTTTTATTATCCTGAACTCCATTTCGGCTCTATGAAGTTTTGGTATGAAGCCGCGGTAACGCCTTGGTTGTGGAGGTGAGTTTTCATTTCCTTGGCTCAAGTAAATTCGGAAGTTTGCAACCAAATTGCTAATAGGTGTGCATGACACCAGAATTTTCCCTTGTTTGCCAGCTTGCGTATTTTACATGTTTCCGGTATCCGTTTTATTATGTATTACTTCAGTAGCCTACGCCTGTGTGCACATGCTTATGAAATAATTTTAAAGCATTTACTGAGGAAGTAATAATACAATCATCATCATTATTATTATTACTTGAACCGGTTGTGGTGTGGTCAAAGATGACTCAGGAATGGATGGATTTCAGTTAAATTGTTTTACTAACTTGGCTGTAATGATGCCTCGTGATCAGTTGCATAGAAAACACAACAGTCACAACACAATGCACAACAGTGTCAAAGTTTACATTTAGGCGTAGATGTTCTTATCCAGATAAACTTGCATAAGTACATCATACCGGTTTAGGTAATGAACAGTGCTCACACTAAGTCATCAGGGTCACAACAGATGGTAGTAGTCCCTTTTCAACAAAGTTGATGTCATAGTAGGTGCAAGAGGAAAATAGTGAATGTAGTGTTATTAGGAAGCAAATGGGTTGGGGCATAATGGTAGCGATTTAGCAAAGGTACAACTAATAAACCCATGTGAAGTGTTCAGAGTTCAGCATTAGGAGAGCCAGTGTACAGTTTAGATAGGTGTGTTTTCAGTCTGCTGCACAAGAAGGGCAGTGATCAAGAGGACTATCCCTTTAGGGAGGAGATGGCAAGCAACCAGTGGGTGCAAAGCAGAATGAGCTAATTGATTTAACATGTTCAGCGGCAGAATCTGTGTAGCCCACAGAACTTGGTGTAGCCATTGTAATTAGTTACTTAGTAATCACTTGTTAGTCAGATTCGGTTCTAGAATCTACCGAATTATATGATTAGACAAGTTCTCGATCAATGACTCAAGTCATTTCATCAGTTTTATCTCCAATGTCACAAGATGTCACAGGCTCCCACAGAGCAGTCACATATGACATGGCAGTCTCTAATGGCCCAAATGGAAGGCATAGCACTGTGCCAGTGTATTGACTTTAGGGGTAATGTGGGCTTTAAGCACAGTGATAGCCGAATCAAAGGTAGTACTTGAATCTGGAAAGGTTGTAAAACAACCCCTGACTCTCGGGCCCTAAGCAGTGAAGTAGGACCGCTCTTTTTCCCCTGGTATTGAGCCAGTCATACCCTGTTGCACAAATCACCAAAAGGTAATTGTCAAACATCCTTAGACACATGTTGAAGGGCTGAGCAGATTCTCTGGGGCATGGCAGTAATGAAGGGAATCAAACATTTGCAGCAGATGTAATTGTAACATCTGCAGCCAGTAAGTAAAGTGGGCAATGCTCATTGCCAATTTGTTTTCGTGTGCGTTTAGGGATTACTCAGGAATTGGATTTTAGTTAAATTCCTTTAATTTACATCATGGCTGTCCAGCTGTCATGATGCCATTCCCACACATGTGCCTACTGTGCTGTATATGAGGTGCACACAATGCACCGCACGCTTTTCTGCTACCCTCTAGTGGACAACTTTAAATATAGTCAGTGTGAAAGTAGAACGTTATAGAATGCATTCAGAACCCATTCTATCTCTGGTGGGAGGAGAACAGTTATACCCTACTGCTGAAGGCTCACAGTAATCGCTAACCTGGCCAAGCTTGTGCCGTCACAGACTACCCCACTAGTCCCACCGGTGCCACTGTTAAGCAGAACGCAGAAGCTAATCCAAAGCTCCATGCGTTTCAAAGCTGCAGTGCTTAGAACAGTATTGACATTCCAAACTTTTTCAAGTTTGTGCAACACCCTTTGCAAATACTTCATTTTAGTTTTGTTTTTAATCAATGCTGAATCCTGTTTCTATATGAGATTGTTACAGGTGTTGAATTATTCAAGATGCAGCTCATTGTGAGCCCAATAATTATTACATGGTTTGCAGACATGCTCTAAATTAAGTTTGGAACTTTAGCTTTTCTGTAACTAATAATTTGTCCTCACAGATATTGTACATGGGCCTAAAACTAATGAATGCTGAAATAGGCCAGTCTTCTGTTTGAAGTTTAAGAATGTGTCATTGTTTGTACTCCCAGAGAAACTTGTTTTTAAAATGGTAAATTGTATTAATGGCTATTGGCATCCAAACTGTACCAAAATTTGTCCTTGAAATATTCCTCATCTAGACAGATGTGCCTACAACGGTGGACCTTCTGCAATGTCGCACGATCAGAGTGCGGTAAAGGAACCTGGAAGAGCTATTACCTACAGCGTGCCCGGTTAGAGTACGGAATGGAGACTGGGCGGTCAGGTGCAGACTATACCTGCAGAAGCCTGAGAGGGCACACAGGTATGACTCATGTTCTAGCAGCAAATTTTTAATTCTGCCGTTTGAGTTGCATGACAATCACATTACTTCTATTTATATTGCACCCATTTCAGTCATACAAACAAACCTTTTTTCTTCAGTCTTGGAATAGTGTGTTCCATTCTTTGTCATGTGTATGGTGTTAATTGAACTGTAGCCCACAATGTTTTGTACCTTTATTATGTATTCATTTCGCAGATGCTCTCATTCAGGCTGCATACAGAGTGGTGCTTATAACAAGGCTAGAGGAATACTAAACTCCTCAAAAAAAGTTTGGAAACGTTATTTCGGTCGATTATTCCTCCCCTTTAATAATACCAATTGGTATTGTATTTTATATCGCTGGAAAGCCTGATTAGTCACCTTTACAACGAGGTACAACTTGTAAGGATCATGCATTCGTGGAATGAGCAACACAGCTAACCGTGTGGGTAGCGGCCCAAAAAAATGTGCCAAAATCCCCTGCAATAATCTCAATGCAGTGAGATATCGGAATGAGATTCTGGAGCCAGTGGCGATCCCATATCTCCAGAATCTGGGACCTAACTCCATCCTCCAGGATGACAACGCTCGCCCCCACAGAGCCAGGATCATCACAGAGTACCTCCAGAATTTGGGAGTGGAGAGGATGGAATGGCCTGCCATGAGTCCAGACCTCAACCCAATTGAACACCTGTGGGATCAGCTTGGGTGTGCTGTACGTCCCAGAGTGACCAACGCAACCATTTTGGCTGACTTGCGGCAAATCCTGGTTGAGGAATGGGATGCCATCCCACAGCGGTGTGTGACCACTCCAAACACCATCACCAGCATGAGGAGGAGGTGCCAAGCTGTTGTGACTGCGTATGGATCTTCCACACGCTACTGAGGTCCCTGACAGTGTAAAATGAATAAAGTGTAAAAATGGCCAATATGTGTTGTTTTTTCCTTATTACTGTGGGAGAGTGCAATCATCCAATCCACCAAGCAACTCAAAACGAGAGTGAATACCAACAGAAGAATATTGCAGGGGATTTTGGCACATTTTTTTGGCCCGCTACCCACACGGTTAGCTGTGTTGCTCATTCCACGAATGCATGATCCTTACAAGTTGTACCTCGTTGTAAAGGTGACTAATCAGGCTTTCCAGCGATATAAAATACAATACCAATTGGTATTATTAAAGGGGAGGAATAATCGACCGAAATAACGTTTCCGAACTTTTTTTGAGGAGTTTAGTATAGATGCATAAATTATGTCTTGTGTCATTGTTTAAAACAATGTTGTAAAAAACATTTGTATGCAAAAGTGCCGCAGTGACAGGGGTAGTAAAAGTGTTTGAACCGTCAGTTCTTGTTTGTTGATGCATGGTTGCATGACCACCATAATTTGGTTCACCATTTGGATATCTTAACAAAAATATGTTGTCTTATGGTGAACTGTCCCTAGAAATAATATGAGTAATATGAACAGGTTGTATTTTTACAGTTGAAATTACATCTTATCTGTGACATGCAAGTGTTAAAGGGATAGTTCGGAATTTTGGACATAATGTCTCAATTACGACTTACCCATGATGTAGTTGATTGATGGAAACCATTTTCAGATAATTCCATGCTGTCCCTTCTTTTGGACATACACATTGCTAATGCTAGCGCAACTCTAAGGTAACTGCTAGCATCCACTACCAAACGCACTTAAACACTCCACAGTGCACCCAAAGCAAATAAAATACAACGACAGTCTATCAGGGTTATTTTCAGTGATTATACCATCTTTTTTGAAGTCAAACCATCGTTGAATCCTTTACTTTGTGCTGACCTATATTCTCTGTGGAAGTACGGCGGCGGAGCGATACTTTACGTTACCTACGAATGTAGTGCCGGCACTGTTCGACTACAACAACAAAGAAGACCAATAAGTTGCAATGGCCACGTTCGCTCTGCTGCCGTACTTCCACAGAGAATATAGGTCAGCACAAAGTAAAGGATTCAATGATAGTTTGACTTCAAAAATGATGGTATAAACACTCAAAATAACCCAGATAGACTGTTGTCGTATTTTATTTGCTTTGGGTGCACTGTTCAAGTGCGTTTGGTAGTGGATGCTAGCAGTTACCTTAAAGTTGCGCTAGCATTAGCAACGTGTGTATGTCCAAAAGACAGCATGGAATTATCTGAAAATGGTTTCCATCAATCAACTACATCATGGGTAAGTCGTAATTGAGACATTATGTCCAAAATTCCGAACTATCCCTTTAAGGTTGCTGACTGTAATACAGGTTGTAATAGGCTTGTCACTGGGTTATTATTTTGACACCGGTGTTAGTTCCCTCTAATATGCTGTTGGTAACGGTATTACCGGTATTACCGGACAGTGACAAACGATATCGTTGGGATTAGGGTTGCAAATTCTAAGGAATTTCCTTGATCGATAGTCGTCAACGTTAATGAACAATCAATTGATCAATCGATAACAAAACAGCTAAAAATAGCTTATGACATAGAAAATACAAAATGCATGTTTTTTTCCTCAATCAAAGCTTTATTGAAACATTTGAGAAATACGCCTGTTTCATAGCATAACACAAAAATAATTATGAACGCTGTTTTGTTTAAGTATGATATTTTAATAAGGCACGGGAAATTGCGCTCAGTCTTCCGAGGCGAATCAGTGACTAACACGTACGTCTATGACGTGTACAAAAATAAGATGAGCCTTAATTAAAAACTTAAATTTGCAAAATGATTATGAAATAGATAAAGATAAATAACATTTTTGAAAACAGCGCTATAATAGGTTCCCTCTTGAAATGAGAAAGCTACGACAAACTACGACAGCTCAGGCCTCAGTTTAAAACTTAAACTGCATAAGTGCAGTAAATAGCTAGGCCTGCTGATTTTTATTTAAGAATATAAGCATGTTTACGTCATCAGGGGTGAGTCGTGTGCGCAGTCGGTTTACAGCGAGACCAGCTGCTGAAAATACGCGTTCCGATGGGAACGATGTCCCAGGCACGCATAAGTAGCGTGCTTCATGGTCGAGTGAGTCTTCTTCTGTGTAAAGTTAATAACATGTTTCCTAATTGCAGTGCGTGCGCCCCCTTGTGTTTAACTTAATGATTGCATTTCACCAACAGCACCCATTGACACAATTAAGATGAGACCGCAAATAGTTCAATTTGATTGTTAAATTTGAAATGGTCGATCGATCAAATTATTAACGGCAATTAATCGATCAACGATTAATCGTTAACACCCCTAGTTGGGATCACTTTCGAGCGATTTGATGAACGATAGAAACACTGACAGTCAATCAAAATCCATCAGAATTTACAGGGCGTGCTTGGTGCCACTGTTTACAGCATGTTATCATTCATCAGTGTGGATGCTCACATCGTTATAGTTATTGTTCTTGGTGTGGACGGGCCTTTAGGGTTCCAAAATTCCATGATTTCCAATTTTACATTTTCAAAATTATAACTTTGTCAAACTTGGATTGATTACCAATTATGAACATCAAACTGTACTCTTATCTAGCCATTCTCTATAATGTGCATATCCATCGTATAAAAAAATGTACAACATGGAACATACTGGGTACATTTTTGACAAATAACATCACAATATTATATTTAGATTACACTGTATCACCACATGTACCAGCAATAATTTACCTTGTTCACAAAGCACTTACTACTGAGTTGAAATAGCAGTCGCAGGAACATTGCTGGAAGGTTTTCTTTTTCTTTGTGTATTGATGCTCCGTCGTCGTTATAGGTTCCCTAATTGCTGTCAGAACTTGGTTGGACACATTTGTTCATGGAACATTGTGAGTTAAAACAATCAAAAAAAGTATGAAGATGAAAAGATCCAGCAGTTAGTGGAATTGTTTAAATATTAGGAATCACCTGATTGAAACTGAGAATACAGCAGATAATACAGCTTGAGTGTACAGCATTAAGTACATGAATGAATAAATACAAGAAATAATTGCTGAGACAAATTTCCCATGGAAAATTTACCAGAAATGTTCCCTCCCCGCATTTTCAACCCTTGTCATACTGCGAGGTAAAAATGCAGAACACTTAATTAATAATAAAAACTAATTGTTAATTTGGCCAAATCAAAAGCTTACATATCTGGGCATGGAAGCCAGTGCTATTATTCATGAATCATAGAATATATAGACTGGATGTGTTGATTAAGACGCTGTCATTTTTAAAAAAATCTCTTTTTTTAACCTCATAGGGAGTGTAGTTGGTTTGGTTTACCTGGTTGGAAATAATGCTGACATTTCAAATGCCACATCTGTGGTCTGCAGCGCGTCCACGGATGGGACAGTACGGGCTTGGGATGTTCAGCAGGTAGGCGGATTGTTCATATGCGTGATGTTATACAGTGGGGAGGGTGTTGTGTGGTACTAAATCTCCTGACTGTGCTGTTGTCAGGGGGAGCAGCTGTGGGCCACACCTACTCAGGGACCTCTGTGTGAAATCACCGTGGATCCCAAACTGGGGACGCTGTTCACCTCAGACACAGCAGGGAAGGTGTCGGCCTGGGAGGGGCTTTCCGGGAAGGAAGTGGCCTCCTTCTCCACCTCCTCATCTGGATGCAAGCTGCTTGCTTACAGCGTGGAGGACCAGTCTGTCCTCGTGGTAAGGATCTCTAGTCAGCACTATGCAGAAACAAAAACACAGTCTAAGGGCCCTATTTTGTTGATGCAAACACAGCACTCAAACTCAAGATGCAATTGATTAGTTCAGGTAAATGAGGTCAAAAAATTCTCCATGTTTTTATTTAGCCTATTTATTTGTTTGAAGTTTTTCCCCAAATTTTATTTGTAATGCCAAACTTACTGCTGCAACCGCATCTGTCAGTTCAAGAGTTAAAACCATATCTTAATGGTGAGGGCACATGCAATGTGACTGTGCTGACTGATCAACATCACATGCCACATAACCCTGTGCTTATTCTTTGCTGTCAACGTATGTAACCCTTCTTGTGATTACTTGGCTTGTCATCCAAACTCATTTATTTTAGCTATAGCAAATTCGTTTTAGCGAGCCAACCAGACAACTACTCCACATCATCAGTCAGCGACAAAGCGATTTAATGACTGAATGTATTTTATAAATGGTTTCAGGAATATCACAAAATGGCTATTGTAATATACAGTATTGTAGTATCCAAACCTATTTAAATATGTGAAAAAAATCATGACTGCAAATTAAACTATTAAAATTCAACAAAGCTGTCCAGGTAATGGCATGTATTGCAATGAATGAAACCTTTTTCTTTTATAGGCTGGGACTAGTAGGGGTTCCCTGCACACTCTGACGAGCCCTTCCCTGTCACAATTATCACATCACATGGTATTCGATACCTTTAAAATCAACCTTCTGATTTCATCTCCTGACAAAAAATGGCTTTTTGCAGGGACACAGGAGAGCTCCGATACAAGTCCAAAGGTAATCCTAATGTTTTAGGAGACTGAGGCCAAGGTCTGAGTTAAACATAATGTTTCCCAAGTTTAGTCCACAGTGAGACACAGTGCTGCTCCAGTTCAGACTTCAGTGAGACAGTGTTTCTCCAGTTTAGGCCTGAGTGAGACAGTGTTTCTCTAATTTAGGTTTCAGAGAGACACAGTATTTCTCCAGTTTAGATCTCAGTGGAACACAGTGTTACTCCTGTTTAGGTCTCAGAGAGAGTGTTTCTCCAGTTTAGATCTCAGTGAGACAGTGTTAATTCAGTTTAGGTCTCAGTGAGACAGTGTTTCTTGAGTTTAGTTCTCAGTGAGACAGTGTTACTCCAGTTTAGGTCTCAGAGAGTTTCTCCAGTTTATGTCTCAGAGAGACAGTGTTTCTCCAGTTTAAGTCTCAGAGAGAGACAGTGTTTCTCCAGTTTAAGTCTCAGAGACAGTGTTTCTCCAGTTTAAGTCTCAGAGAGACAGTGTTTCTCCAGTTTAGATCTGTAAGACAGTGTTACTCCAGTTTAGGTCTCAGAGAGACAGTGTTTCTCCAGTTTATGTCTCAGAGAGACAGTGTTTCTCCAGTTTAGATCTGTGAGAGTGTTACTCCAGTTTAAGTCTCAGAGAGACAGTGTTTCTCCAGTTTAGGTCTCAGTGTTACTCTATTCCGTACTGTTACTCCAGTTTATGTCTCAGAGAGACAGTGTTTCTCCAGTTCACATCTCAGTGACACCCAGTGTTTAGGTCTCAGTATTTTTCCTGCATACATTTTACAGGTTTTTTCCAGTGAAAATCTAAGCTGTCCCTCTGAGGATGAGTCTCCGCTGTGCCAATCTTTTCCGGTATCGGGCTGTTGTGCGGCTGCTTTTCTACCATCAGAACCAGCCAGATTGGTTCTGATCCACAATACTGAAAACCGGGACAACAATACCGTATCTGTCTTCAATATCTCCATGAAAAAATCCAAATATAAAGTGGACATTTTAGGTGAAGTTAATTTCCCTTTCATGAGATTTTTTTAAATTTTTATAAAATGCATTTTAAATTATTCCTTGTTTCACAGCAGCAACATTTGATGTAGCATTAGTGCTTAGCGTATACATTTTTAATTTCAACTTTCAAGGTGTTATATGACAGTACTGCTTACACATAAACAGGTGACAAATTAAAGGAAAAATCCCTACAGTGAGGGGGGGTCCGGTGGCTCTGTTATGCTGTGGGGAGCATTTTCCTGGCATAGTTTGGGTCCACTTGTCCCCTTAGAGGGAAGGGTCACTGTAAATCAATTTTACAGTCAGTTATTCTGAGTGATCACCTTTATCCTATGATGAAACATTTCTATCCTGATGGGAGTGGTCTCTTCCAGGATGACAATGCCCCCATCCACAGGGCACTAAATGGTTTGAAGAGTATGAAAATGATGTGAATCATGTGTTATGGCCAGATCTCAACCCAGTTGAACACCTATGGGAGATTTTGGACCGACATGTTAGACAGCGCTCTCCACCATCATCAAAACACCAAATGAGGGAATAACTTTTGGAAGAATGGTAATCGCAAGAACATCCCTCCAGTAGAGTTCCAGAGATTAGAATCTATGCAAGGCGCATTGAAGCCGTTATTACCAAGACACTTTGTATTGGTTTTTCCTTTAATTTGTAACCCGTCTGTATATACTGCTATGTACATAGATGTGTATGTGGGTGGCAGTGTAGTATAACGGTTAGGGAACTGGGCCAATTCAAAACAGAACTATTTAATCAAACCACCAGAGTGAATTAAGATTCACCTTTTAGTTTAAGTACAAAAAATAAAAATAAGCCAAATTGACTCAAGCAGTTTCAGAACATCAAAATTGCAAGCCATTATTAATCATAAGTATTCACCTCCATTGACAGGTGTGATTTGGTTACGCTGTAGCGGTGGGTGGAACTGAAGCATTTATTTTGTCCTTGTATTTTAGTTGAGCAAGTCGAGACGTTTCAGTTGGCAGCCGGGGGAAGGCATCCAGAAGTCGTCCTCCAAACCCAAGGGAGCGACACTCTTGTGGTTGCCATGTCAAACACTCTGAGAGTTTACACTTTGAAAGGGGTCATGCTCACGAGTTTCGAGGATCATACGCAACCCATCACAGCACTTTGTGTGGTAAGCCTCATTTGTGCAGTTTGTACCGTTTGGTGTGTGTATACAGTTCATGACACGCATCTCATTGCTCTGAAACTATGACCGTTTTCATTTAGGATGGTTTCCGTGTGGTTACCGCCTCTCGTGACCTCTCCCTCAGAGTGTTCACATGGAAAAAGGAGAGAAACAAAGGCCGAACTCTCCAGAGCAAATTCCAACTGCTGGGAGGGTCTCACACAATGTCAAGGTACAAAACAAAGCCAGTCACATCAACTCGTATGATAAATTGTTATTCTTAAAGTCATAAAGCAGCATTGTACTGTTAGTACTACTATCATGTATACACATACCGCACAACAGCAAACTTGAAACGTCAAGTGGTTCTCCTGTTTTAAGAACAGAAGTGTATGGTTAGGATCTGAAACTGTACTGTTTTGATAATGTAAGTGTATGGTTACTATCTGAAGTTGGCTGTTTTTTCCCCCCACAGAGGATTCACAAAAGTGGCTTGTGATTATGTAAGCATTGTGGCTTCGGTGCAATCTGTAAATGGAAAGGACGTTCTGAAGGCATACTCCTTCAACACCTGAGATTATCGCAACATGAGACCATCCCCACATATTTAGGATGCAAGAAAATGTAGCTTTGATATAAAACATTTGCTGGAAAAATAATCCACTGAAAATGCAAGTTACATCAACCTGCTGTAATGCAGTTCAAGCAGTCCAAATAAAATTAATCCTACATTCCTGTGGTGACGAGTTAGCATTTACAAATATTTATAAAGAGCTTTAACAGAAATGATAAATACACAAATGCATCGCTGACTGCAGTAATCTCACCAAATTAAATTGTAATTGATTTGTGTTTCCTAAGCATCTGCTAAGCATATGTAATGAGTTTGGAAGCACATGGCAGCAGATTAGACTGAAGTCATTTTGCCTCCATGGCATTTCTATTTAAGCCAAATCTGGTGCACAAAAAAGTATTAAAATGGGAAAGAAAACTAGCAGACAAGAGTCTTGAAAACCTATGGCAGTCAGAAAAACGTATAAACACACATTATATACATACATAAGCCATATAAGCACATATAGCTCTGGAAAAAATTGAGACCACTGCAAAATTATCACTTGTCTCGTTGTTGTTTTGGTTCTGTACTCTAGTTTGAAAGGATACAATGACAATGAAATTGAAGTTCAGATTGTCAGCTTTAATTTGACGGTATTTTCATCCATATCGGATGAACCGTCTAGAAATTATGGAACCTTTTGTACGTAGTCCCCCCCCCCCCCATTTTTACATGCCATGACTTCCTGATGTCTGTAACCCAACAATATCAAAAGACTCGAGATCTTATTTTCTGGTACTCCTACAAGCAATACTATAACGTCTCTGCATTTGAATGGATCTCTATGGGAATTGGGGGGTGGGACTAGATTTAGCTGTAAATTACACTAACAGTATGGAACACATGGTTGGCTAAATAGCTCTAAGTCATCAAGGGTCTGACTTATAAAACAAGCCTTAAACATCACTCTGCTGCCAGAAATACAGTATAAATGGATGGATAACTTGAAGGGTTTCTTCTGACTTATTTTTCCAGAGTTCAATAGGAAAATTTGTCAGGAGAGACAACCCTTAAAGTGATCCATCCATATCTACTGCATATCTGGCAGCAGAGTCATGGTTTGAGGCTTGTTTGATACCTAAGACCCTTGATGACTTACAGCCATTTCGCCAACCATGTATTCCATAATGTTCCAGCATAATATTCAGCTAAATCTAGTCCCACCCCCCAATTCCCAGAGATACATTCAAATGCAGAGGTTATAGTATCACTTGTACCAGAAAATAAGATATCAAGAGTCTTTTGATATTGTTGGGTCACAGACATAAAGAAGTCACGGCATGCAAAGGATATGTGACCAAATATAAAAAGTGATTACTTTATTCTACATTATGTTAAACTGTCCAATATTTTTTGATGCCCGCAAATTGGGGGGGGGGGGGGGGAGAGACTATGTACAAAATGTTCTATAATTTCTAAACGGTTCATCCGATATGGATGAACATACCCTCAAATTAAAGCTGACAGTCTGCACTTCAACCTCATTGTCATTGTATCCTTTCAAACTAGAGTACAGAACCAAAATAACAAAAAATGTGTCACTGTCCAATGAATTGTGGTGCTCACTATGTTGGAACATAGTAATGGCTAAGGCAAGCTGTTTAACCCATACCAGCTCGTTATTTCACCATCTAAAATAAGCCATTTTTAAAAGCTGATGGCTAAAAACAATAAGCAGTAGTTATGATGCACTGTCCAGTTTGGTCCTGAATGGTCTTAGGGTATCCGACCCCAAAACAAGGAAGTGATTCTATATACACAGTGTAAATATAATGTTGTAATTAAATATTTACATTTAATGAGACTAAAGAAAATAAAGTTTTATTGCCTTAATTTTCCTTCTTTTTCTACACTTACCTAGAATGCAGTAACCAAATCTGACAGTATTCTGAATATGGCATTATTCACCTAGCCAAACTGTTTCTTGTGGGTCTGCCCCACTATCTGTCTTTTTTATTGTTGCCGGTGGCTACAACTGAAGTTCCTTCACAGGAAAATAAGTTATTCTGTTCTATTCTATTCAGGATAGAAGAAAGGTACCATTAATAGATGATTCTTCAATTTGAACTTACTTTTAACCTTGTCCATCAATGATAACTTATCACATTAAAGATTGTACCAATAAATGCATTAGTATTTGGAGCTTCTTAGAATGTACCCGAGATAACTATACGATCCAACAAAAGTGACAATGGCACAATACAGTGTTGTAATATATGTTATAGACTACCATGCACTGTGTAAAATAATTGCCTTCTGGTGTTCAGTATGGTAGTATATTAATAAACCAGCCATATACCAATTCATATTTGCAACTAGCACCAGAGGCACGTTTAAAAGCGTTTCTCCGGTGAGCGCCATTTGAAGATAGCACAAGTATCACATGAATTATCCTCTGTGTACATCCTTTGCATGTTGGGGCCCGAGGTACAACACTCTGAAGGCAGCTTGGTTTGAAAGCATTTAAATGGGAGCAAAGACATCCTTTAAAAAATTAAAAAAAATGCATGGCCAGGCATACAGTGCACGAGTTCAGTTGAATGAGTGAGATGTACTATAGAAAGTCCAGCTGCTTGGTGCACAGCAATGTCATCTTTTTTTCTTTTTCTTTTTTTTTTGCACACGGGAACACCCGCCTTATGCTCTCACTTAAATCAATGAAGATCGTGCCAGCATGCAGCCTCGGTGCACGGTAATATAATAAATATTCATAATCCAATATTTATTTTTCCTAATGTGCAGAGCCAGTTTCGCAGTGCGCTGTAGCAATCTCAGATCAATGAGTGAGATGCCATCTCAGCGAAGCCAGATGCTTGGCACACAATTTTTTTTTTTTTTTCTTATAACATGGCCAATATAAAGTGCTGCAATATGACAGCACTTTATATGACAATATAAAGTTCACTTGAGTGAAGATGTTACCAATGCACAACCACACATCTCCTTATTTTTATTCCTGTTTTTTTCTGGTACAAGGAGGTGAGGAGGAGGGAAAAGCTTATGTTGCTCTCATAACAATATAAAGCTTATTTTATGTTTACCTTCACCCTTATGGGCACAGGCAGACATTCTAACAAGTTCACTGAAATGGGTGAAGATGCCTATGCACCTACCTACCTGCCTATGCACAATCAGTTGCTTGGTGCTTGGTGTTACTTGCTTACTGATATTTGTTTCCCTGGTGCACAATTGCACGGTACATAGTATTAAGCTCGGAAGAGCCAAGAGGTTTCCCGTGAAGGGGCGTGCACCGGAAATGAATGGATGATCCTTAGGAATCACAGAGAGGTGCTGGGACTTGCTCTGGGTCCATGCAAACAGCCAGTGAGGTCGGGGCCTCAGTGGTTATATCCTACTGCAAGAGTGGCTCAATGCATGCAGAGAGTGAGGTTGCCAGGGGAGACTTACCATAAAAATGGATGGAAAAGGATAATCACCGAGTAAAGGAACAGAAAATTCACTCTGCTAATGTAGCCTTCCCATTCATTGATTCTCCACACTTAGCGAATTAAGTGATGTTAGTTACTTGTGAAAAACACAGCAGACACTGCTGAAGTAAACAAGCATGCTTGTGTTGCTTGAAGAATGCTGTGTATATTGATAACAATACTAATAACAGTATTCAGTTTTTCCAGTCGTGTTGGCACAGTAATAAAGCAGAGTAGTGGGCTCTCCCCTGGGTATGACTCAGCATATGGGCTGAGCCTGGACCTTGAGCAAATTTGTCTAGCCAATCCTGCCATTCGATATGAGTTAACTGGTTAACCACGCCCCCTGCCAGTCCATCCTGAAATTAAAGGATACTTAAGTCTGTACTGTTAATTTCAAATGTAAAATGTGTAAATAAAGCACATGCATACAGAAGAAATGGTGTGTAACAAAGACACTATTCACTCATGCATTCTGTACAAATCTACATATACAATTTACAAATCACTGTTGTCAACCGAGGATCATGGCACACGAATGTGGCATATTTATGTTTGGCATAATATTTTTAAGGAATCATTTTAGAATACATTAATCAAAAACAAAATCTAGAACAAGAAGATAAATATATTGCAGCACTGACAAATAAAGTGCCCAGACTCCAGTTCCAGGTATCACAGTAATGGGAATGCTCCTGCATTCTCTGCCTCCTTTACTGCTTTTATCTCATAAAGAACTGAGGCAAGAATACTTCTCATGGTCTTATACACATTCTTCCTTTCTTCTGACTCTCCAGCTTCCATCTAGTTTTAAAAACAAAAAAACATCCATTATACATACAGAAAGTTTTAAGTTTAAGGCTCCATGCTTTATGTAGTTATATTAGGGGACAGCTGCTTTAGGACCCCAAGCTTATATGTTCCAGACCTCAGACATTCTTTAACTCTTTAGATGGCAGTAAAATTTTTAAACTCCTACATATCCCTGAAAATGTTCACTGAAACATGTCACTAACTCAAAGGTACAATATAAAAGAAGAATTTTGTTGGAAATTCAGTCTGCAGAAAATATACTGGTATATGAAGGGAGGATTTAGTGTGGGAAGGCAAAGATTTGACCCAGGTCTGGCACCTTCCTTAGGGCGCCAAGCTTAAGCATGAATCTAATTCAGGAACTGTGCACTTAAGCATAGATGTATCGATGTGTGTCTAAATTTAGTAAACTATGTGCTTAAGCACAGATATTTTCATGTGCAACTAATTTAGGAACACTGTGATCATAAATGGATCAGAGCATGCCTACCTTCATGAAAGCCTTTATTGTTCGATTAAGAAAAGCAGATTCCACGACCTTCGATGGTGGCATCACCTGAGCTGCACAGTCGAGGATGCACATCAGAGTCTGCCGAGAGCCCTGCAGACCACAGCGTTATAGCGTTAGAAAATACTGAATAACAAGTGCACTGTGTAACAAAGGAAAATAAGATTGTTTTATAGGTACATAAATCTTGTCATATAGTCCTTAACACTGAGTCCTTAACACAGTGTCAGTCAGATCAGTGACTGGGAATGACAGATTCACTGTGGATTAGAGGCTCATTAGAGGCCAAAAAGATTTTGTTCTAACAAGACCTTCTTCAAATAAATTGAGAAAAACAGACAAAAGCATGAACCTCATCATTTTGTCAGCGTTAAATACCGTGAATAGAGACACTCCGATCATAGGGGCTGGTGTGTATGATGATTTACATTATATGAAGTATTTCATTCTTTGCATAAGAATGAAATGTAATATGTACAGTCATTAACAAAAAGCTCTGACCTTGCCCAGTGTGTTAAGAACCCTGCTGGGGTCTTGCTGTTGCTCCTCCAGAGCCTGGACGTCCCATCTGCTTAGAACGGGTTCCTTCAGCTGCTCCAGCCAGGACCACATGAGGCCAGAGAGGATGAAGGGGTCACGCTCTGTGCACATGCTCTCCCAGACGCCTGACCCAGAGTTCAACTCTGTCTGCAAGCCCCCCAAAGCAGCACAGTGAGACTGAAGCTACTAAACACCCTGCTCAAAAATGTTATATTGAAAGTGGCCACAACGAAAATAGACATTTTGTACAATATTTAAGCAATCGCACAATATCACACTGGCTTTCAGGTTACGTATTTCAGGTGGTCTTGCTTAAATAAAGTCAAGTAATACTTTATCTAATCTAGGGAAATTCCTTTGGAGGCCTTTACCATGCCTTTACACAATATGCATTACACAATCACATTACACAACATGCAATATAGGAACACCATATCAACACAACACTAGTTCTCATTGTAAAAATGACTGCTGGAATGAAGTCCCCAAATCTCATGTTGCAAGACTATGCCACTCCCTGTCAACTTTTATTGCATAGTTTGGCATGTACTGGGGGTGGCAATCATTGCAGAAAAGCAGAAATCGGTTAAAACCATTGCAAACAGATATGGGAAGGTTTGTGATCATGCTTCTAAAGTGTCCAAAAGGAAAAAGAGAATTGATTTTTAGGAGACGTTTTAGGTGCATTCAATACAAGTTTGAGGTCAACAAGCGCACCTTGCAAAGGAGTGCTGCAAGATGTACTAGATGTACATAATCAGCGATACAGTAGGCTACAGATGTCTTCTGCATACAGATGTTCATGGCAACTCGTTAAAGATGAAATACTATAATTAATATAAATGGTAGACAAGATTGGACCCAAAATCGATCCCTGTGGAACAATTTTTTCAGAATGGATATTTCCAAATTTCACAGATTGTCGACTCTGAGGCAGTTCTGGCACCAGGCACAAGCATTTGAATAAAAACCAACATTACGTAGTCTCTGCAAAAGCAAGAGGTGGTCAACAGTGTCAAATGCTTTAGAGAGATCAACAAAAAGTGCAGCACAATGCTTTCTCTTTTTGACAGCAGAGACAATGTAATTTGTGACTAAAGTGACAGCGGAGATGGTCCTATGTCCAGCTCTAAAGCCAGATTGATGAGGGCTCAAAATAGATTTTTTGTATAGAAATACCTTGATTGATTGTTTACGGGTGATTACCAGGATCTTCGCTAGGCAGGACAGTTTGGATATCGGTCTATAGTTATTAAGATCACTCTTTTCTCCTCCCTTATGTACAGTGCCCTCCACTATTATTGGCACCCCTGATAAAGATGAGTAAAAAGGGTTATAAAAAATTCACCATTTGGTGAATTAGCTTAATCTCACACAAAACAATTAGAAAAATCCAACCTTTAATTGAAGTAAATTTATTATGAGAAAAAAAATCCCTCAAGAAATAATTATTTTTAACAAAACCACGTGCCACAATTATTGTGCCACCCCTGCATTTATATATAGAATAAAGTCATCATTTTTAATATTTGGTTGCATATCCTTTGCATGCCATGACTTCCTGATGTCTGTGACCCAACAACATCAAAAGACTCTTGATATCTTATTTTCTGGTACTCTTACAAGCGATACTATAACGTCTCTGCATTTGAATGGATTTCTATGGGAATTGGCGGGTGGGACTAGATTTAGCTGTAAATTATGCTGGAACAGTATGGAATACATGGTTGGTAAATGGCTAAATTTTTTTTATTTCTCTTAACAAGAACTTGAGGTTTTGTTCTCTTCAATCGTGTATTCCTAATACATGCTATTGGGCAATGATCACTTATTCCAACGTCGAAACACCAGATGCCATAATTTTTTCAATCCTATTGGATAGGATTAAGTCAATTAAAGTAGATCTCATGTGATTTTTTAAATTTGGCCTGGTTGGTTCAGTGATAAACTGGGATAAATTGAGATTGCTACAGACCTCTTTACAGGAAAAACCAATCATAAAACCAATTAATGTTAAAATGACCCAGAAGCTAACATATTGAGGAAGTAAATCTGCCAGTTTATCAACGGAGCTAGCGTCAGCTGACAGGGGCCTATATATCCCTACTAAAATAGAATTGTTAGACACTATCTATTTTCAAGGCAATGAATTTGAAAATGTTTGGTTCAGTATCAGCATGTAAAATTGTGACAACAGCAGGATTTGACATTTATGGCCATGCCACCTCCTCTTCTAATTCTGTCTATTCTAAATAAATTGTATTAATTTATGGCCACATCCAAATCACTAGCGCTTTTTTAAATCCATGTTTCTGTGAGCACCAAAATATCAGGGTCTGCCTGTGAAACAAATACACTATAGAGCCAAAAATATCTGGACACCCCTTGGTCTGGGGCTGTTTTTCATTGTTCGGGCAAGGCCCTTAGTTATAGGGAAAGCAAATGTTAATGCTACAGCATACAATGACATTCTAGAGGATTCTTTTCCAACTTTGTGCCAACAGTTTGGGGGGAGGCCCTTTCCTGTTTCAGAATGACAATACCCCGGTAAATACAGAAATTGTTTGTCGGTATTGGTGTGGAAGAACTTGACTGGTCTGCAGAGCCCTGGCCTCAACCCCTTTGCGATCTAATTTCTGATACTGAACCAGACTTCTAATATTCAAATGAAGAAACCCCAACCCTCTTCTGGTTATAAGAGTATGTGGATTATTTAGGCAGATAAGGGCCACGTTATTTACAGAGGCTAGGATTGGTTGAGACCCCTGCAGAAAAGAGATAGTGGTGTGAGACTTCAAAGGAACTGTAATTAGATTAGAGCTAGTAACAGTATGTCTTGAATATTGTTTAATTCTTGTTTAAATGCATGCAGGTATGTGAAGAAATGCCAGAGGGATGCACATGTGTGCAAGCATATGCATGCATGTCATGGCTTGTACCGGAATGTGTACCTGCCATCTGGAGACTCTCCGTCTGTGCTCCTCCTCCCCGTCCTGCTCCAGGTCTACAGACAGGGCTTGGGCCACCAGCAACCGTCGAGCTTCTAGAGTGAGTTCAGTCTGAATCAGGATGAAGGGTACCTGAGAGGACCGGTCCTCATCCTCGTGTCCGCAGTCCCACTCATTTCCTCTCTTCAGACATGGCCTCCCACCAGCGTGGTCCTGCAGGCGATCCACGCGCCGGGGCGTGGGCCTGCGGTCCCAGACGGAGCTGGTAGAGCCATATAGGGAGTCTGTGCTAGCTCTACAGGACACGGGTTGACCGCCGTCTCCCAGGTCATTCTGCGATAAACACAGTCTCTTCTGAGTTCTCGCCGACAGCTCTTTCCCTGCGTTCTCCGGCACACTGAGCATGGCGTCCAGCCGGCTGTGGTCCGAGTGGCTGTAGCTGAGGCTCCGGCGGATGTAGAACAGGAGAGGCTCCGCCTTGCGTAAAGGCGTGGTGGCCGGCCCGGGGAGGCTCCGCTGGGGCGCGGTGGTGCCCTTCCACATCACTTCTCTGTACAGATGCCGCACCGCCCGGGGAGACTTCTGCTTGGCGCAGGGGTCCAGAATGTCCAGGATGTCCTCCTGCACCACCTGCCGGTTCTCTGCAATGTCCAGCAGCAGGTGGCAGACGAGCCGCACAATCATGGGCATGTGCCTGAGCCCCCGCGCCTCGTACCCGTGAAGCAGGTGCTGCTGGCGGATCAGGTACTGGGACAGGGTGACAGCGCTGGCTTTGGGCTCCGCGCAGGAGAACACGCTCCGGAGCGGGACCAGGAACTGAGCAAACTGTCGCACACAGAGGAGCTGTCCCCTGGTCTGAATGGAGTTTGGCCTTTTTGCTCGGACAGACATGATTGCCTGGTCAGCACTAATCATTGTTGTAAAAACTAAGTAACAGGCCAACAAGACACCTGTAACAGAGACAATATACAATAATTTGTAATACTAGTAATTACTAATTGATAATAAATAATTAATGCCATATAATGGAACAAGTCTTAAAGAATCCATTAAAATTTTCATCAACTCCATGTCTAATGCAGAATATGTTTTGCTGACACGTGGCTGCTGAGTTTTGATTAATAATGTAACAATGCTTGATCATTGCTACAGGTCAGAGAATATAGACAAACTTTAAATCTTGTGCAAGAACAGGGTGGGAATTTTATTTAGGAAAATCACAGGTAATTTTGTTGCACCTGTCCTTCCAAGCCCAGCATGACAGTGAACAGCAATTTTTCCCTCCTGGACAGCAAACGACATCACCTTCACCATGTCAAGGATGGTTGTTAGGGAAGCGACACTGTAGTCCTTCCATCCATAATTGTAATAGTAGACTGGTGTGGAAAAGAACACATTCTGCAGCTGTTACTTTCTCTTGAACTTTCTAAAAGACTTCACGTTCCTAAGTGCACAAGTTACCTGGGGGTAAAATAACTGAATTAAGGGCTGAAAGCAATCCATGAATACATGTCTTTTAAATAAATGTGCAAGAACAAGCCAAATCACTGAAACCAAAGAACCTGGCAGAATTCTTAAAGAAAATTTTGCTGCAATCTTATCAGCAACCTTAAATGCATTTAATCACATCTGTAGCCTATGTGCTTCATACTGTATATTGTCATATTTGGGCCTTATTTTCTGCTTTATGTATGCAGTTATTGCTCTGTTCATTCATGGCTTGTAGGAACCAATTAATTCTACTGATTGGTGAATTGGCAGAATGCCATTAGCTGAATAGCTAACTGGAATGGGCCAATGAGATGGGAGTATGGCTCACTGCCTGCCTCCATAAAAGCTTCAGGTCGGTAGGTGAAGCCACTCTCCTGTTCCAGATCGTTACCACAGCTGGCATGCTCTCCTGAGTGCTGCAGGTTGATTACTGTCCTTACACCAAACCTGTAGAAAAGTCAACGAAAAACAATCAGATTCTTTGCTGATTGTTTCATCGCCTGTAGTCACAGAGCTCATGAGGACTCCCGGACACCCTCCATTTTAAGGAGACTCAGGAACAGTGTCACGATACAGAGACGGTCAGCACAGAGATATGAATCAACGCAGTCATAATACAGAGCAGAGAGACTGTCAAGGCAAATACAAGTCAAATATAAAACACTTCATACTGCTTTTGCTTTTTTTATATATGGTTTTACCTTTGAAATTGCTCAATGATGTTATATTTTTCAATAGTTTCTGTGGAGGGCCTTGCCATTGCCAGCAGTTCATCTGTAATCCTGGAATGAGGAGGATACCGACAATTTTATCCAGCAGCGTCTTGTGACTGACCATCAAATAGGGCTGATGAATAAATGGTACTGTCAATGTTTCCATGGCAACAGGGGTTGACACTGCCCTTTTGAGTGTTTTCACATTTATAAACATTGGCTAACAGTGCTTGTTACAGTTACCATGGCAGCCTGTATTACAATCAAAGCTGCCTTGTTTTCATGTTTGCATGTAAATAAGGCGATTCATAAAATATACATGCACATGATCTAAGGCAGGTGGAATATCACAGTCGTTTAATGAGTCAATGTGAAAATATGTACTTTTGTGCAGCTGGACTGAAATTCAGTTCATAGATTGCAATATACTTTCAAATCAGATTGAATACCAATACAAAAGAGGGTGGTTTTAGCAATTTCCAACTGACTAGAATATATAAGTGGTTAGCTTTACCATTTGGACCGTATCAAATTTTAATGTTCCAGTGTTAACATTAACTGTACATTTATTTGACACAGACCTCAAGTCCAATACTGTTATGGCAATTTCAGTCACATTTCAACAGGTTATACTGATGAGTGCATTCAGTCCCTGCAGTATGAGATAGGACTACTAGCCTTTAAAATCTCACTGCACCTCTATTTAAAATGATAGATGGTGCAGTCCCAGCTCTCGGTCTTATGTGTCTGTGTAAGTAGGTGGGGTAGGGTTTTACCAGGAAGAATAGAGCCCATTGATGGCCTGCATGTCCTCGCTCCACTGCGATGGGTCCTCGTATTTGCAGGCACGCCCCCCGCAGGCCATGGAGCACTGCATGTGACTGGGGACAACATAGCGTAGTGTCTCCCCCACCACTGTGCACTTGGGCCTGGGAACTCTGCTGCGTGCTGTGGGGCAGTGCAGGCCTGTTACTCTGCATCAAACTCAGTCTAACCATTCATCATCAAGTTAGGTTATTCTATTTACTAGTCTAATCATTTATTTTTCAGATGAAATAGAAAGGGAAAAGGGATTACTCGAGTCCTGAAGGACCACACTCCACGGTTTTTGTTGTTTCCTATTAATCAGCAGTCAATTTAGGCAGGAATCAACGTTTCTTAAGTGGCGAAATGCAAAATAATTTTAAAAAGATTTTGCAGTAGTCCAGGACTGGAATTAAACATGCAGACAGTGCGGTGGTCCAGAACTCAAGTTCAATTCAATTCACTTTTATTTGTATAGCACTTTTTACAAAGACACTATTTAACTGTTTCAAAGACACTACAGAGAAACCGAAGGAAAATTGTGCAAAAACCAGGCCTAAACCTCCCAAAAAGCAAGCGAGGTAAAAACTCCCCAGTGGCGAGAAAAACACTCCCCAATGGGAAGACATTTCTGGAGGAACCTGGCTAGAGAGGGGGAGCCTATCCTCCGCTGGCCGGCCCGGTTATCCAACGGTGGAATAGATGGTAACAAAATGAAATGATGAATCTATCACAGCAATTAAAATTAATAATTTCGGCAAAAACTAAATTTTTCCGGGTGTTTCAAGTATACTACAATTTGAAAATGTTTCGCCTACGCAACTACTTTCTCGTCCTATCTACTCACCAAGGCTACTCAATAGTATGGAAGAGTGCTGATTCGAACACGGCCCAGGACTGGGGTCAGACTACCCTGCCTCATAAACGTTCATGGCTCTTGGAAGGTTTTTATAAACCCACCCCCTCCCTCAATCTCATCTTTCTTCTCAATTTGGAGTGGCCAATATCATATATCGCATCGGTTGACGTCGAAACGGCAGTCTTATTAAATATTTTTTGCTCTAAGTTCTGTGTGCCCCAGTCTTCCTTATCTCGGGTTAGTCCTAGCAAAGTGGTCCGGGTAAGGTATTCTTTCAGTTCGCTGGTCCTTTTGTTGAGCACCTATAGTCCTTTTTTATATAGCCGGCTTGTAGCGCGTTTGGGATTACCCCCTTTTTACATCATATATCGCACCTCATCACATCATATATAAAATCGGAAGAGTGCAGACCAGCACATATTCGTCTCCAAAGTGATTGTTCTACCTGCTGCTTCTTTTCACACTGTAGCTCTGCAGCTGAGCCGTGCAGCCATTTTACTGGAGGATTTTACTGGAGGACTGACACAGCAGGCGGACTATATGCAGTCTGCAAACAGGCAATTCACCAGATGACTTGCCATGAGTTACCCTGCTGATCAAATCTCTCCTTCCCTGTAAGACGTCACGGACAATTATAGTGACCTCCAGTCAGTCAGCACTGGAAATACACACCAGTCGAGTGTCTTTGAATATGAATATTTGAATACAAAGAATGTCACAACACACAGTAGCCACAGACATTGTTACGGACTAACCTGGTGGTCACCTCCGTGTTCTTAGGGTTGAAAGCTCTCACTATCTTCTGCTAATGGTGAAACATTCCAATTGAATGCATCTTCTGAATGTTCATTGAGGGGTGTGATCAAGTACAACAGTATCAATGGATGTTCTGAAACCCTGGAAACTGGTGAGCTGACCGTCTGATTAGTCCATAATATGTGAGATGAAACTATTTGTCCATTTCTATGGAATCAGATTCCTGACATTTAATTCATATGAAGGCAAGGTTTTACCTAGCATCATATGGTAGCAGAAAGTTATTTTATTATGATGTCATAGACGTCTCCATGTGAGAAAGATGCAGTCTGCTTTCACAAACAAGATGAGACCAGTCAATCGGCACTGTGTCCTGCTCCATGGTTGTGCCTGTGAATTTGAGACAGGTCAGATAGCATAGACCAGGGGGTGTCCAAGCTTGTCCAAAAAGGGCTGGTGTGGGTGCAGGAAATTGGTTCTTGCTCGAGAATTTATTTGGCCCAAAGGTTTTGCTAATTGAGCCCTGGGGAGACCAACCTGGGATATAGCTCAGGTATAGAATACAGATCAGCTGAATGGCCTGGGGGTTATTTTACAAAGCGGGATTAGGGAGTTAGTCAGCTAACCTTAGTAAATATTTTGAAGTAACCCAGGCTCACATCAAATTCTAAATATTTACAAGAAATTTGCCAGCCAACCCTGTAATCCCACTGTGACACACCCCCGTTCTGAATACACTTCTTTCAGTCTTACGGTCATCAATTTTTAAAATCATGAAAAAGTGGCCCCGTTTAAATGTAAACGGAGGTGGTTTTGAGTTACGACAAAAATACACACTGTGTTGCTCATCCTGAATGCCTACTTCCTACAACCACCAAATAAAAAATTGACACTGAAATCAGGAATTGAAACTTGTTGGCACCAGATAACAATAAGAACAATAAAGTCACAGGAAGATTACAACCCCAACATACCAACCAAACAGCCTCAAGTATGTGACATTTTTACACAAATAAACGGTAGCCTACTTACCCGAGACAAAAGTGGGTATGATTATTTATATTACAATCAACATAAAGCAAAATTCCAGTGCGCAGTCCAGAATATAAATGTGTATCTTTGGAGTTGATGTTTTCTCTCTCAAAAGTTGGGCCCAGGTTCACTCTACACAGTTGAAGTGGAGGAGCTGGTACTGAACTTCTGAACCAAGCATCTCATCCCAACCCATCTGGATGCAGCGAGTGAAGAATTCCTGCAGCAGCACAGTCCCCTTCATTTCCTTTTTGAATGCCGGGCACCGTCCCAGCAGACCCGTTATGGATATATTCTAATATCACTGGGAAGAGTGGGTGTCCCAGCTCCTCTGCGGCACGCCAGTCCTACTCCTGGTGCCTGGGAGCAAGAAATTACCCCGCTATTTCTGACCACTACTGGATTAAATCCTAAATCCGCTAATCCTATTCCACAAAATACTGCCAAAGCTGTCCTCCATGGCTCAAAAGTTTTAAAAAAAACAAAAAACACAGACTAACTTACATTAAAGAATAATCATTTATACACCACAGCACTATAATAGTTAATTATTAAAGCATTTCTTTATACAAAAAACTACTTCAGGGTCTTTTTTTAAATCAAAAGTATAACAATGTACATCCACTTTTAATCAAACATGGTAATACGTTTAAAACATGTATTTTAGAAAAGCACAATTCAATATTTATATTACAATTTGCAATGTTGCAGTTCTGTAACACCACCATTCCCTAGTATTCAAACGTATACATAGAGCACATTCATTTTGACAAAGATATGTAATTTAAAATTCATGTAATGTTTCATGAGGTTGGGCAAGCACACAGGAGAATCAATTAACTGGTTTTATTTAATTTGTAGATCACTGGAATTACTTATGCATTTTATAAAGTCTATGGCTCTGTATACTGTATATTCATAATGAAAACAAGGATCAACAACAATGTTATCTGCAAATGGGGGGGGGTTTAAGAGTCGTGTGTCCACACAACCGCAAATCAAGAGTCGAGCTCACCACCCTGTGACATGCTGACACAGGGTGTCTGTTCATACCATGCACATTAGGGGCGTTATATGTCTAGTGCCGTTTAACTAGCAGTATGGTCTGGAAAAGATCAGTGGTTTTGATGATGTACGGTCCACTTTGGACTTGTACAAAGGCAGCTTACCTCCTGATCCGAGACTCGCTCCAGAGTCCACAGGGCCAAGGGCCTGGTCAAATGAGATGATTGGCTTACTGACAATTAAGCTAATCAAGGCAGCTTTTTCTGAGGAGAAAATAAGCACAGACTATACAATACCGCCAACCCCCAGACACATCTGCAGTCTGACCCTGTGACATGCTGTAACCATTGAAAGCACCCCTGAAAAGGCAGCAATAACAAGAGCCCTTACTTTGAGCTTCTAAATGCGGGCATTAACTTAATATCATAAAATGAAATGAGCAAAACATTGCCCGTATACGGGGTGAGCAGCAGGGCAGGGCACCTTGCTGAACTCCCACTACTAAACTGAACACGAGTAGATAAAACCATTTTGAGGAGACTGCTTAGACTCACAAAGAAAGGTGACACATTAGGCAGATAGTTGACTGGGCCCATGACAAATGGCGCATTGTCCTTTTCTCCAATTCAAACATGTAAATGCAACATTGGGAATAATCTGCAATACATATAACCATTTACGAAAGAAAGAAATCATGGGAATTAAATTGAACACAGGTGTGGCTCAGGGGACCTACTGCTATCCTTACCTTTTCACTTTTGTAAAATTGTTACAGAACTGATGAAAATAAAGAAAATTTTAAAGGCCCACTATTGATGAAGGTTGCAGACACAATCAGTAAGTTTCAATGAAAATTATGCACGCCCTTAGCCAAACCAAAGCCCATAGAGCCTATACAATCTCTGGCCAAAACTAAGAACTAAGTCTGAACTAAGCTGTGAAGCCTTGGAAGTAGCCTGTACTGCACACGTTCAGAGAAAAACATTGAGCTCCCATTGAAATGAATAGGGAATATCAGACCTCTGAAGGCGAAATAAAACTTCTCCGATGGCATTTGGAATGGTTGCTTGGTTTCAAATGAAAAGCAGATTGTGAAAAATGTTACTTTAGGCAAATGTACAGCAAATATTTTCCAAAAACTTCTGGACCAAAACAATCATTCTTTCACAAATGGCTACACAATTAAATTAATGATCACAAAAAATTGACCAATGAGGTTTTCTTGGGTTGTTAAATCACCTTGGTTTTCGACATTGAATTCAATGGGCAGCAAGCTCTTTTGCACTCAACATGCACAGTAGAGGCATGTTACATCCAAGGCTTCACCGCTTGGGTCCCCTCCTACCCTCTCCAGTTCCTTTGTATGCTGTGAGATGAACAAGCAAGTGTCGAACCCGACACTTATTTTTCCTTTTAAAGGCTTTAGATGAGGATCTTTATCGTTTTTATTAGAATAGTTCTATTCTATAGCACCATCTGGTTTCAAGTCATGCTATAATTGTTCCAAATATATGGAATGTATTGAACAGTATTTAACTATATTTCTTAAAATGTTTTATAATAAAACAGCTTCTAGCTGCACGATGTAGCCTAAATAGAAAAGATAGGCAATACAGTTTAATAGGGGAAAAAGTAACGTTCCAACTACCCCAAAAGACATATTGTGTATGCTAAGTGAACATGTAGCCTGTTACATGAGGATTCCTCATGTAACATAAAACTTTACTACCAATAACCTTTTTATTATGCTTTTCAGACACTACACACCGCAGACATTTAAAACAAACACTTCAATTTAACAAAATGTTCACTTTATTGTTTTTTCCAAGATGACTGATCCAGAAGAGAGAAATAAGCACTACATATTTTTGTTTTACTTTGTTACTGGGAGTTCTAAAATGGTCAAATGAAAGAACAATAATAATACAATAATCAATACAATGTGTGTTAGGGTTATTATCACACCTGGAGCAGCAGGTCTGTAATGATCATGAGCACAAACTCAATCTGGAACAGCAGAGCATTCCAAAGAGGAAACACTTTTTATTTAAATAATATTTTATCAAAGCTTATTTATATCTTCATAAAATGTTTCTAAAACTTTCTCTTTGTACCTCTTATTTTTTGCATTTTAAAGTTTTTTTTAATTTTTATTTTATTTTATTTGAAATATATTAGTTTTATCTGGTGTTTTTTTTTTGTTTTTTTAATGGTGGGAGTGTGTCCTTGGCGGAGTGTGTGTGTGTGTGTGTGTGTGTGTGTGTGTGTGTGTTCGGCTCCATCCATTAATGTCTCCAATTCAGCAAGACTGCTGGTGGAGGAAGGAGTGAAAAGGTGTGCATGTGTGAAAGGGAGAGGGCGACTGAGCCTAGGTTTGTGTGTGTGGGAGAAATTGTGTGAGTATGTGAGTGTGAACGCGTGTATGTGTCTGGGTGTGTGAGAGAAAGACAGTGTGAGCATGTGCGAGTGTGTGTTAGAGTGTGTATGTGCATGCGCAAGAGACTGTATTAATGTATATTTGTCAGTAAGGCACAGAGACAGCAGTCAGTCTCTCAGATCCATGCTGGAGCCGAACAGGGCCACCAGCTGCTCCTCATAGTGAGCGATGTTCCTCTTCATGACCTCCTTACAAGGCCCGAACAAGCGCTCAAACGCCAGCACGTCTATAACTGAGGGAGAGAAGGAGAGCATTTATCATACAAACATAGCTTGTACTCTCATATGTACATCTTAAGAGCATTCAGTGTCAGAGCGTTTCTACAGTTGTGTTCAAAAAAATGTACAGTAAGTGATTGAGTTTGAAGAGAAAAATGTCAACACTGCTATTTTTTTTGAACAGATTAATATTCCTTTTCTTTGCTTCTTGTAAAAGAATAACGCAGACTTGATAAGATTTGTTAATGCTTTGATTAGGAATTGAATGTGTAATGTTTCCACTACATTTCAAATACGGAACTAAAAGCTATTAAAAAATATTTGCATTTTATTCACTTTTTAACACACTGCTATTTATTTGAACACAACTGTACTTGCATGTGTGTATGAGACGCGTTTTCTCTCTGTCACGCAAAGGGTCTTACTCAAGCACTTGACCTCTCCCACAGCGTACGCTGATGCGGCACGAGGTTTGTTGGTGACCAGAGCCAGCTCTCCAAAATACTGCCCCCTACTGCAGCGCGCGATCTCCACCTCCGTGTTATCCTGCTGGTCTGCCTTGGTCTGCAGGGAAAGCCAGAGCCAATGTAGCAGCCTCAACACTGGCAGGAGTTCACAAAGGTCTGCTACATTCTTTCAATTTCTTTAATACTTTTTCTTTCTACTCACTTTACTTTTCATCATAATCTTCACCTCTCCCGACTCCACAATGAAGAAACAATCTGCCTTATCCCCCTGAAAGGTGATCACAAACATTCATTATACAAGAAAAGCTGAAAAGTAGAGCAGGTAGTATTTTTGGTCCTTTGATTTTTTTACTGTAAATTAAATAAGCATTTTCTCATCCATCATTTCTAGATGCCAATGACTCCGCATTCCTTCTGCCACAGAAACAAAGAAAAAAGTTCCCATCGTTTGCTTCATTAAAGTTTTCAATAGTCAGGTCTGGACCCATTCAAAAGTACAGTATATCCTGCCCTTTTCCAACAGTCTCTACCACTGTCAAATGAATATGAACATTGAAGTACCTGCATGATGATCTTCTCTCCATCCTGAAAAGATTTCATTCCCAAAACATCAACAATCTTCATTCGCTCCGACAGCTAGGACAGAGAGAGAGGGGAGTGAAACCCAAGGAGAGAGGAGGATTACGGAGTGACATGGCCGCATCTGACCAGTTACATGAGGGCTATTCAAATTGTAGAGAAATGCTTTAGCAGGAGATAACAATGGCACTCCCCCGCTCAGCCCTCACCTCCAGGGACTTCAGCAGGGGCACAGACTCGATGAAGATCTCATACATTTTCCTCTTTTTGGCATTGTTTTTCACAATCAGCCTGCGGAATGTGGCCCGGTCCTGAGGAACAGATACAGGTGATACAGCACCATATGTGATGGGACACACAAGCCAGGCACGCACAAAAACGTACACACATGCACTGACAGGGACAGAGTACTCAGGAGTAAGTGTGTATTGGAGGCTCGGCTGTCTCACCAGGCCCCACAGCGCCCCCTCCGTGGTGGCGATGATTGTTGCAGCTCGAGGGGTGTTGTACATGAGCGCCAGCTCCCCGAAACTGCCCTTATTATTGTACTGCCCCACACAGCAGCCTCGCACCGCAATGTCGAACACGCCCCTATGTGGGAGATGGAGGTAAAGAGGGAGAATGCGTTCAGGTTTTCCCTCACATTTAATGCACACATTAAAGGATTAGTACCAAAGTCAAGAGCAAGCAGAGCTTAACAGACTTAACTCGAAGCATTTCTAAATTGGGAAAAATCTGGAAAGACTGTCAGATCTTCTGGCCTTTCTTTTGAAGATTGAATAATGTATACAAGTCAAAATATGACACAAACGTGACAGACACCAAAAAATGTATTGTTGCAAAAACCAATGCAAACACATTTATTTACAAGTTTGACAACTCTCTGACTATCAAAAAGAAAGAAGATAGTTCAATAACCGGAAATAGTCTTTTCAGGTCATATAGAATTTACCACAGTAGTGTTAACATGGTGTCTCAATGACACGTGAGAGCAAAAGTATAACTTATTTTTTCTAATTCTTTAAAGTGTAGATACATACCCCATCCGAGGCGGTCCACAATGAAACCGGACTTTGAAGCTCTAATCTATTTATGGCTGTGTAATACCCGGTTGATTAGAGGACACCGTTACGTACATAATCAATGCAAGAAAAGATTAATTTTCTAAATTAAAAAATAAAATCCTACCTTTCAATATGTGGACACGATTATAATACGATGGCTGTGTAAATGCTTTGATTTGGACGATTTTGATAAACTGGTGCGAGGTAAAACGTGAACAGCTTAGGAACGTAACCGCATGAGGAAGCTTGGACACGCAAGGTTATCAGGCTCCTGTAGCGTCGGCAGCAATTGAAACAAAGCAATCCTTAGTAGTAATCGTACCAGACAGTAATGCTTTTTATTTTTTATTTTTTTTAGGTTGACCAATCCACCAGCCATGAAACAAGTGGGTAAACGAATTCATGCTTATGTACGTAACGATTGGCACACGGAAAGAAAGTCAGCACTATATATTCCCCTTGTTTTAAAGTATCGTGGAGTGTATGAATTTGGGCACATATATTTTTTTTACTTGGCTTATGCATGACAGAAACAAAGATCGATCCGATATATATTTATTTTTTATGATTGCCCACGGCATCTTGTGTACGTAACTCTCAGGACACAATGAATTACGTACATGAGCCTGATTAATTTTGCTCTCCCATATGAATACGAGCAACAACTTTAACTAAGTAAAGTGGGGTTTAGAAAGGCATATCAAACGTCTTCAAAAATATTTGGTTGAAAGAAATGTAGGCCATTAGGATAGGTATATATTTCCACATCGATTATGACAGTGTAAAAAATGTCACATTTTCGTGTCCTATTAATGGGTAAAAATCAAAAACAAAGTTTAAATTTACAACAGTTCAAGAAAGTCTGGCCCATGAGTTTATGTTATGTATTACATGGCTATATGAAGTACCACATACAAGTAAAACTTTCCCATAAAGTAAACACAAGACACTTTGGTAAACAAATGAAAATCTCTCCATTATCATATTTTTAGTCAAGCCGGAAAGTCTGCACACCCCTTTCACCTTCTCCACGTTTTATTACGTTAGACATATTCTACAATAGATTGAGTTCATTTTTTGTCTCAAAATTCTACACAAAATAGCCCATAATGACAAAGTGAAAACAGGTTTTTAGACATTTGTGCTAATTTATTAAAAATCTAAATGTAGAATACCATATGTACTATTCCACTGATACTGCTTGAGATGTTTCTACAACTTAATTGGAGTCCACCTGTGATAAATTCAATTGATTGGACATGATTGGGGATTGCCAACACCTGCCTATATAAGGTCCCACAGTTGACAGTGCATGTCAGAGCAAACTCCAAGCCATGGCGTCAAAGGAATTATCTGCAGACCTCAGAAACAGGATTGTGTCAAGGCATAGATCTGGTGAAGGGTACGGAAAAATCTCTGCAGCTTTACAGGTCCCAAAGAGCACAGTGGCCACCATCATTTGTAAATGGAAGAAGTTTGGAACCACCAAGAATCTTCCTAGACCTGGCCGCCCGGCCAAACTGAGCAATCGGGGAAGACGGGCCTTGGCCAGGGAGGTGAGCAGGAACCCGAGGGTCACTCTGACAGAGCTCCAGCGTATCCTTGTGGAGATGGGAGAACCTTTCAGAAGATCAACCATCCAGGCAGCACTCCACCAATCAGGCCTTTATGGTAGAGTGGCCAGACGGAAGCCCCTCCTTAGTAAAAGGCACATCACAGCCCGCTTGGAGTTTGCCAAAAGGCACCTAGAGGACTCTCAAACCATGAGAATCAAGATTCTCTGGTCTGATGAAACCAAAATCGAACTTTTTGGCCTGAATACCAAGCGCCACGTCTAAAGGAAACCAGGCACCGCTCATCACCTGGCTAATACCATCCCTACAGTGAAGCATGGCGGTGGCAGCATCATGATGTGGGGATGTTTTTCAGCAGCAGGAACGGGGCGACTAGTCCTGATAGAGGGAAAGATGAATGCAGCTAAGTACACCGAGATCCTTGAAGAAAACCTGCGCCAGAGCGCTCTGAACCTCAGACTGGGGCAAAGGTTTACCTTCCAACATGACAACGACCCAAAGCACACAGCCAAGAGAACAAAGGAGTGGCTTCGGAGAAAGTCTGTGCATGTCCTTGAGTGGCCCAGCCAGAGCCCAGACCTGAATCCAATTGAACATCTGTGGAAAGAGCTGAAAATGGCTGTGTACCGATGCTCCCCATCCAACCTGATGGAGCTTGCAAGGATATGCCAATAGGAATGGGCAAAAATGTCCAGAAACAAGTGTGCTAAGCTCGTAGCTTCTTTCCCAAGACGCCTTGAAGCTGTAATCGCTGCCAAAGGTGCAGCAACCAAGTATTAGGCTAAGGGTGTGTACAGATATGTAACCCCTAAATAACCTATTTTTGTCAGTAAAATAAAATTGCATATTTTCTAAAAACCTGTTTTCACTTCATCATTATTGGCTATTGTGTGTAGATATTTGAGGCAAAAAATGAACTCAATTTATTGTAGTATAAGTCTAATGTAATAAAGCGTGGAGAAGGTGAAAGGGGTGTGCAGACTTTCCGGCTTGACTGTATATACTATATATACACAAGCTTAAATGCTGTTCTACACAGTCATAATATCAGCATCAACTCATTAATATTTAATGCCAGAATACAATTATGGTGCCCATATTACCATTATCCAGCAATAACCAGCATTATGCTCTCGTCCATATACACTACTCACAAAAAGTTAGGGATATTTGGCTTTCGGGTGAAATTTATGGAAAATGTAAGTTCACGCTACAGTGATATTATACGTATCATGAAAGTAGGGCATTTAAGTAGAAGCATGCAATGGTGATTTCCTCATCTCAAACAATTTATTGAAACAAAAGCCAACAACAGTGGTGGGTATACCACAACAAAAATGTCAATGTCTCAATAACTTGTCATGTGCCCTTGAGCATCAATTACAGCTTGACAACGACGTCTCATGCTGTTCACAAGTCGACTTATTGTCTGCTGAGGCATGGCATCCCACTCTTCTTGAAGGGCGGCCCTCAGGTCATTGAGGTTCTGGGGTACAGAGTTACGAGCCTCTACACGGTGAGTCAGCTGATCCCATAGGTTTTCTATGGGATTCAGGTCTGGAGAAAGTGCAGGCCACTCCATTTGAGGTACCCCAGTCTCCAGCAGCCTTTCCCTAATGATGCGACCTCGATGAGCTGGAGCATTGTCGTCCATGAAGATGAAATTAGGCCTGTGTTGTTCATGCAGGGGCACAATGACTGGATTAATGATGTTATTCAGGTAGTATGGGCTTGTCACTGTACCATTCACAAAGTGTAGGGCAGTTCTGTATTGACCAGACACACCTGCCCACACTGTAACACCGCCACCACCAAAGGGTCGTCTGGTGACAACAGTGGCTGATGCATAGCGCTCTCCTTGACGTCTCCAACATCGTTGGCGGCCATCATTTCTGCTCAACGTGAATCGACTTTCATCAGAGAACAGCACTGAGGCCCACTGGTCCCTCGTCCAGCGTAAATGCTCCCTGGCCCATGCAAGACGATGACGCCTGTGCCTGGTGGTGTGGTCAGGTACCCTTGCAGGTCGTCTAGCACGCAGACCACGCTGATGTAAACGGTTTCGAATGGTCTGACGTGACACTTGGGTGCCTCTCACCTCCCTTAAATGTGCCTGGAGTTGAGTGGCATTCATCATCCGGTTCCGCAGGGCACTGTTCACAATGAAGCAGTCATCAGTGTGGGATGTGGCCAAAGGACGTCCACTTCTATGCCTTTCTGTGACTCTTCCAGTCTCTCTGTATCTCTGTTGCAACCTGCTGATGACACTCTGTGACACTCTAAGCTCAGTGGCCACTTCCCTCTGAGAACATCCTGTTTGAAGCCTCGCAATGGCGAGGTACTGTTGATCAATTGTTAGGTGTCGTCTTGGTCTCATGATGTCAAAATGTGAACAGCATGATGAAGAGGACTGTTTAAATACCAATTCTAATTGAACCAGGAAATTTATTGGTCGATTCATGGATCAAACACCTGTTGTGAATTTTGCCGTTCAGCTCCTTGTTAGAGAACAGCAAGTTGTGCAAAAAGTACTGAAACATTGAATAGTTGGACATGTGCATTCAAAAGTTTAGAGAAGGTCAAATTCATTTCACCTGTAAAGGTTATAGTGCATTTTAGGTTCATCCTGAAATTTCACCCGAAAGCCGAATATCCCTAACTTTTTGTGAGTAGTGTATGAGTAGATCGACTACACTAAAATATTCAAGTATCATTTGATGCCTTAATCTAGTCAGAGGTTCCCAATCCTGGCTGGCCCTGGTCCTTGAGAACCGCTTTGTATGCAATTCCTGAAAGCCATTAACTGTTTTTAATTAGACATAGATTGTCTATTCAGGGATAATTTACCCTCTCAATGCTGAATTTAGTCAGAAACAAATGTTGCTGTTTCTGAGAATGAATATTCCATATTTATTTAAGAACATTTTATTAGCTCTCAGACAACTAATGCTTTCATAAAAAGCGTTTAATTTTCTGTTGTGCCGAGGTAAATTATTCCTTTTCAAAACGGTTACAATTTCTAACCACTTTGGCTTCACATCTGAAATCAGTGAAGTCCTGGGTGCTGAAAGTTTTAAGAAACAGTCAGGGAAGTGAAACCATTTGTGGAAAATGAGGAGACAAAACAAATGGTAGAACGGCAAACCTGCATTGTGATAAAATCTGTTTCAGCGCAAAGGTATGAAACTTAAACTCATGTTTTCAACAACCTTACATAAGATACACCGGTCGAAAGGGAAGCCAGCATACACAGGACCAGGGTTGGTCCGAACACCATCTAGCCACCCCGAACAGAGAAATTAACTGTAAAAACTACACGTGGGCAAAAACGTTCCCTTCCCCATTCCTCTCTCCAATTTGGAATATTCAATAGTTAACCGTAGGCCCATCCTGTAACTGCAGGAGCACACCAGCACGTTTCTCCAATACACGTGTAGTTAGGAAGATCAGCGGGACCCGATGGATCAAAGCGAAAGCAGGAAAACCCTGAGCGAGGTCATTTTCAACTGCACATAACCCTGCAGTACCGCAGGCATCAGCTTCCACTAGCACCATTCAGCTCTGAGCCGCGGGGCTCTCATTACATAACATTCATTTATCAGAGGCTCCTACCCAGAGGGATTTGCAGTGCCAGAGAGCATAAGGGCATCCACCGGAGTTATGTCAGCAATGGGGACCTAGCCAGACAAGGCTAACAACATTCCCAGACCAGCAAGTGGGAGTGTAATAAAGCGCACAAAGCTCAAAATGGAAGTTAACTATATTTGCAATGGTCGGCTGGCAGATTTTGGAATTGCGGCTTCCCTGGTACATTATGGTCATATGAATCTCAAACGGACAAGGACATTTTTATTTTTTAACATTTACAGTACCCACTTGGGTTCAGTCTGTGTGCTTACGGTATGGGTTCCAGGTACAGATAGGAGTAAAATATTTTCTCCAATACCAAATTGACATTTTATACTATTGGAATTATATCAATTTGTGTAATAACAATATAACAACCTTCATTTAAAAAAAGGAAAACTTCAGTGGGGAGTTTGGGCAGTCCTGCTCTGGAACGTGGACATGCGCTCTTCTGCAGACCCACCTCTCGATCACGTAGAAGTTGTCGCCGTCGTCCCCCTGGTCGATGACGTGCTCCTGCGGCTGCACTCGCAGCTCGAACATGGCGTCCAGCACTTCTGAAAACTGCTCCTGCAACAGAAACCGAAAGGGCTTAGGGGTGTGTGCGGCATGCAGGCCAAACAGTTGCTGGTTTAGCCTGGTGTGCATTCCAGAGGAGCAAGGAGCTGTGCCACCACTTTTCACCCAGTCCCTGCGTCTAACGGTCTACACCAGGGATGTCAAACTGATTCCATCGAGGGCCGAGTGTATGCAGGTTTTTGTTCCAACTGTGCCCTACACCAGCTGATTTCACTAATTAGCTCAGCTCTTCAACCAAGGAGGTGAACTAATTAGTGGAATCAGCTGGTGTAGAGCATGGTTAGAACAAAAACTTGCATACACTCGGCCCTCGATGGAACGAGTTTGACACCTCTGGTCTACACGCTTGCATTAGTGACATTCTGTACTTTTTTGTCCAAATAGTCTACAGATACTTTCCAACAAATTTATTTAAGCCCAACACGACGAGACACATTTTAGACACGTCTCGAGTGTATCGAGAATAACAATGGTACGCGCCCAGCATTGCTAGTGTCAGTCTGTGTGAGCTGTGCAATGTAAGCAAGGAACCGCATTACAGTCCTAAACTATGTGCCAAATGCAGATCTAAAAAAGTAACATAACCCTACACCGTATGAATGCAAGTACAGTGCCAAACAACGGCCTTTCAAAGCCACGTTACAGGACCATACACGAGCCACAGGGTTTGGAATGATCAGGTACTGGGAAGAGCGCCAGGAAGGGGAGGGTGTGGAATGTTGTGTGCGCAGAAACCGGCGTTGGAACCCCTCCCTTACAGCCAGGAAACAGAAAAGTTACTACACGACATCCATCTCTTGCAAAAATAATCAAAGGAAATGTATAATGGAAATATTGTGGATAATGTCCCCGACGGTCTACACATCACGCAGTTAACTGGTGGTTAACTACCGTTATGCCCACACGCACAGCAGCAGGTGAAAGTGTGTGACCAGGGGTACCTGGTCCAGGGTCTTGAACAGCAGGATGTCTCTGCAGGCCTCCTGCAATCGGCAGCGCTGCTCGTCCGTTTTGGGGTGCACGATCCGTGGTTCGGTGTCCTCCTCTTCATCATCAGGGTTATAAGCCTCAGCGCACACTGGCGGAACAATTAAACTATAACACACACTGGAAGACAACTTGCATTCACTGGCCACTTAGATACACCTGTTCGTTAATGCAAATAGCCTGCGAATCATGTGGCTGAAACTCCATATATAAAGCTGCAGACATGAAGAGGTTTAGTTTTTTCTTTGACCAAACATTAGGATGGGCAAGGTGCATGATCCAAGCGACTTTAACACATTGTAAAACACATTGGAGGAACATTTATACTGTAACATGGGGGGGGGGCATAGTAAGACACTGGAGCAAGGGCGCACAAGCACAGGACTCACCTGACACCCTGCGATTGAATCTACTGGGAGGAGGAGCTGCAGAGAGAGAGAGAAAGAGTGAATGAGTTAAGATTAAAGGAAGCAGTTTGGGGTTTACAAGTTTAGAAAGCGGAGTAGCTTTGGACATTTCAACATCAGTTTTAAAAACGATTTTATTCATCGTTTATTCAAACGATGTAATATGAATTGCAAAGTAGTAACTGCTGTAGAAATTATGACCATTCAGCCACCGTTACATTTTAACAAATGAAAAGCAATTTCATATTTCGCATTTAATAATTTTTCTGCTGAAAAAGTACCGAACCGTTAAGTCAAAACAAATGTAACGAACCAAGATTTTTGTGTACCGTCACACGCCTACTGGGTACCCATTAAGCCCTCACGCTGCAGCAATCTCCGCCGTCAATTCGGGAAAGTGCAGACAAGCGTGTGCTCTCCTCCGTAGCATGTGACAGCAGCAGCCGCATCTCATCACCCCCGTAGTTCGCAAATCAGGCTCGCAGAGACATTAGTCAGAGGGAGATGTTTGTGTGCAATTCCATAGACGGACATGCGGGAAGCTGGTGGACATGTAGGGGTCGCTAGTGCGCGATGACAGGATGTTATCCCAGGCGACTGAAACCCTTCCCATCCCTGACACTAGAGCCTGAACCGTGTTTCGCCCGGCGGGGCTGCCGGTCACATCCGGCACAAACCAGATTCAATACCAAACCATCCGTGCCTTAATAGAATGTGCCACACTGCAGCCCTCCCACAAAGTATTGATTAATAGCGGTTTTCATTATAAAATAGACTAAATGAACAAACTACTTTATCACTACCATAATGCAGCATTGCCTGGCTGTAAATTTCTTCCCATATCAGGGAGTGTCATCATGGAACTGTCTTTTTAAGGTGGTCAATTTAAATGCATAAAATCTCACATTGCCGACAACCCTACCCATGACAAGTACATTTTCAAACAATGATACTCAATATTAACCTTTAAATGTGTCTGCATTTCCATTACAAGTAGTGGTTATAGCTGCAGAACCAATTGAAACCACTTGAGTATGGAGATAACATAACTGAATTAAATGAACTTTATTGTTAAAGTATGTTAATTTCAAAAAAGAGCAAACATTAATGAAATAAAAATTAGAATGGGAGCCATCAGATATTTCACCACCTCAAAACACTGATCCGTTTGGGACATCTTGGCAATTTCTTTGCGCAGGTATAGCGTTGCCATGTTGGCTCTAACGTTACCCTGACAGATTCCCCCCTCAAGGCTGAAACGCCTTTGACTGAAAATCCACAACTGAAAAAGTTTAAATTACCCACACATCAGAAAGATCCTCTATGTAGAAACAAATTGATAAGTTTGGGCTTCTCAATTTTTGCACTGTGGAGGGTGTGCATCAGTATATGGCTGTGCCTCTGTGTGTGTGTCTCACAGGAACATGTCGATATTACAGGCCCCTGGCAGTCATGTTATTATTGGGCTGTCATGGTTCATTAGCTCCGTGGTGTGAACCTGGCCAGGGGACGCTCATATTTCAGCTTGCCAACACCCACCCTCCTCATGCACCACATCCATATTTGGAGACCATTATCCTACCCCAAAGTGCCACAGAAAGTCAGAACACTGGAGGTTATTGGTTGTTCAAACAACTGATAACATATAGTCCAGTCCAAAAGTATTTGGACAGTGACAGATGTTTTGTTGTTTTTGGCTCTGAACTCCAGCACATTGGATCTGAAATAGAATAGTAACTATCAGGTTAAAGTGCAGACTTCCAGCCTTAATATACGGGTATTTAAATCCATATCGGGTGAACCGCGTTGCAATTGTAGCCCATTTCAAATCCAATGTTCTGGAGGAGATACAAAAAACAAAATGTGTCATTTTCCAAATACCTTTGGGCTGCACTGTAGATACCCACTGTACTTATTTAAGATGAATCAATTTACTAATAAACCTGTGCAGCTTTAATAAATGCACTAAACCAATACTTATTTTTCACATGATATTTTCGGCAATATATGAGTATGCAGAATTATGTACCCAATTGTGCACGTCCATGTAGGCAGTGCTAGTCGTGTTTCACAAAGCTGCCGTTCACACTGCAATTCATCCTCTTTAACAGCAGAGGGCAGAAATGTACCCAGGGATGCCCCCCTCCCTCTTTTGTGTCAAGGTAATTTGTATTGAGGAGGTCATCTTTACTTAATCCCCGTATTATCTAAAGCAATGAAAAGTGAGATGGAGCAATTTACTTTAATTACTAATCAAAATACATGAATAGAAATCTCTAAGTGGATGCAATACAACGTCCTCCATGTTGTGTTACAAATTGTACACAGCACACTGGGGTGCCATGAGGTGAAGTAAAGTGTACTACACAGACAGGCAAACAAACTTGAAAAAATGTAAAATTAATCCTGTTCACAAAATCCAATATCATTGACATTAATATATAGACCGCTGAATTAAAACATTGAGAGTATGTTGAATGTTGCCTTAAACATGAGTGTTTGTTGCATTTTTATCAGTAACAACTGCAGTCTGCAACAATGGCTAACAAATTTAGCAAGAATAGCATTGTGAAAAACATGGACTGACCTCCAGTGATAATGGACCAATTCCCTAATGAAAGACAGCAAACAACTACTCCCGATTAATCACCATCACCCTCAGCAGGCAGCAGTGAACACAGGCCATAGGACGGCAAGAAAGCTGGTGAGTCATAGTCTCAGTTTTGTCCAACAGGCTTGCACATACAGGGAATCCATCTTGTCCTTTTCCCATTACGTGGGAGAAAATCAAACCACACCATGTTTCCAAGCAAACTTTAAGCATGACCTCTACCAGTCATCCCTCAAGATTTTATTTGTTTGAAAGATGAAACTCAAAAAGAAGTGTCAACAACACTGAGGCTATTAGGATTTTACAAAATTTGAAAGAAATAAACCACGACGGGTTAGGCAATTTTCAAAAAATAACTGCAGGAGGGGTGCACAATACCATGATATTTTTACCAATGGTTATCATTGTAAAAATCTCATAGGGATTCATGCCCAGCTGTGGGTGAAAAAAGCCTGGGGAACGCTGTGAGTGCACTGCTCATGCAATGAACTTCCTTCCAATATCAACCAACGAACACACACCTTTCCTGGCCAAAACCGAATTAAAACTTACAAAAAAAATAAAAATAAAAAACAACATTGGAAATTCACTCAGGGAAATATGCTTTCTGAAAAGTGCTTTGCTTTCACTGAATGAGCTGCAGCTTTTTTTATTTATTCATTTCACACACACACACACACACACACACACACACACACACACACACACACACACACACACACACACACACACACACACACACACACACTCACACTCGATTTGAGTACAAAAAAAAAAAATTCAGTGCAAGTAGAGACCATCAAAATGCAGTGTGCAGCAGAGAAGACTAAGATGTGTGCTCTCAATGAAAGCATAACAAACCAGCAAATTGAAGGTGTTCATTCCACATTAAACCCAAGGTGTCTCGAGCCTCACCTCAGTTGGCATACAGTGCTCGAGCATACATCGGTACAATTTAAGTACAATTAAGTACAAGTACAATTTTAAAATAAAAAGTAAAAAATAAATAAGTGCATCTGCAGAGCTTAAACTTTCACGTTATTAAATTAATATAATATAAGTTATATTCACATAACACTCAATGCCATCAGATATAGTCAGTTCTCCTCAATTAGTTTGTTCAGAGTACTAAAATTATTTTTTATATGCATCGAAAAATTGTGCACGATTTATCGACATTTAAAAATGTGGTTACACATACTCTTCTTTCTCTGCACTCACACAAAGAGAATATTCAGGCAAAGATCAGCAATGCGCAGATTTTGCAATGTAAATGGTCTAGAAGCACAGGTTTTGTTTCGTTAAAGCCTTTATTGCAGATTGCGCTGAACATTAACGTGGTAGATAAGAGTGGTGTATATTTATGTACATAGTGAATAATAGTTTTTCTAACTTGAATCTATCGTTTAATTTCCCTAACTTGGTTTAAGGAAAAAAGCTGAGCGTTTACCTGCTAATGGATTATTCAGATAGTTGACAATTGTTAATCAAGGCAAATGAATGACAACACATTGAGACCAATGATCAATTTAAAAGTAAGTAAGTGTTTGTGCAAGCGTGTGTGTGTGTAAAACCATTTGGGTGCGATGTCATGAGGCGCTTTAGCAATCACATCGGAGTGCTTCAGGCAGTGGCTGAAGTTGCCATGGTGACTGAACACATGGAAAATCTCACTACCTTAACGACCAGACTTCCTCGAAATCACTTCTTAGCAAGCGTCAGTCCGCTCCACAACCTCCCACCCACCTACCCTGCCCAAAGGAGGAGCTGTGAAGGAGGCCAGGGAAAAATAGAAATTCACAAGCTCTTCAGCAGTGATTCTCATGCTCTGGTCCTTGTGCTTTTTTTCCCTGAATTCGACAGACAGCGATTGCATGTAAAGTGCACATAAGCCTTTAACAGGTTCACGCACATGCATTTTCTCACGCGTACTTTGGATTATCATTTTTGAGAAGGCAATATGTAGCTCAGAAAAAAATGACGAGAGCTTTTTAGACATGAAATATGTACAGTAAATGATGCTAAATATTAACAGCCTATTTTGAGTGCATTTCACATACTGTAGTGCAATCGTTCATTTTATGTTTGATGTAGGCTACCAATTTTCATTGAAGACAGAACATTTGGCAGCATTTTGCAGATGGTGGAATACCATTTTATTTTCATGTTATCATACAAAATATAGGTTATGGCATATATACTTGTCACCTAGGGCATGGAAAAGCTCATTCAAATTTACTGTGCACTGATATGTGATAGATTAATGTAAAATTTTTCCTTGGAGTCATTATGAATGGGATTTAAAAAACTACAGAAAAATACAATCCCGGGGCAAACGTATACATACTGTAAAGTACATACTGTAAAGTACAGGTAAAAGTGATGTTTTATTGAGGTACAAGTGTGAACAATTAGGCTACATATTTAGGTGTACGTAACACTGATATTTTTTTTATGCTAACCCATCAGAAGGGGCAAATGTATATGCTTTATAATGGACAAAACTAATTTTATTCATTTTATGAAATGTTTTGGAAAGGGTTTTGGACCCATAGATATCTACCCCCCTATACTGATGAGAATATATAATTCCCACTTGAGAATGATGTTTTATAAGCCAAAACTGTTGATTTGTATTTAAATATATCATTATTTATTATGATTTTTTTATTCTTTATTTAGAGCTGTGCACAATTTAGCCTTTGGATAGATTTGGAGACACTAATGGAAAGCAGGGTACACTGCCTATATTTTACATCATAGATCTTCAGTAGTTCTGCATATCATCCTCAGATTTTGCACACTTGTGGACATGGAGTTTATGATCCAGGAAATGTATAGACCTACCCGTTTCACTTATGTAGCTCTCAGTATTTTGTTGCAAACTAAAGAAAATTATCTTTGCATTTGTGGCACTTTATTTTGACTTAAATTATGAAAATAAACAAATCGAAGTTTGTATTGTAAATGGTACACCTGTCTTGTTTCATTTAAACCATTTACCAAGTATACATGAGGCCCCTGGAGTTATAAAACCTTAAACAGAGCACCCCCTAAATGGGTGAAAATTGACCAAATGTTCCATCTGTGCAAAGGGGTTAAAGAGTAAGTGCATTCACTGTCTCAGACAGTCTCCGCCTACTAAAATACTTTGTGGGGTGAGGGGTGTGTCCACGGTCATTTGCATAAATGAACGTACAATTATCCATTAAGTACAACGATTGGGGCGGGGGCAGTGTGGGGAGCAGTCAACCATTAGAGGGCAGCAGACGCTTTTCTACCAGTTTATGATATCTGATCAAAAATGTAAAAAAACTACGTAAAAAAGGCCAAGTTACTCATGCATAGCCTACAGAGCGCTGTCTAAGTCCGTAATTCCAACTTGCAAAAACTTGGCCAGCCTTTAAAAGTATCGATATCAAAATGTGGCCAAGTTACAACTAACAATATTGCCTATCTTAGCTCACAATAAATAAACTAGCTCTATCCCAAAGCAATGCTTTCCTAAATTATTTAATGCAACTTAGCCCTGTGTTTCTTCAATTCTATCATCAACTCTTAATGTATTATCGTAAATTCTTAATGTTCCTAGTAGTTAATTTTATAGTGACATTGTGTGTGTGGAAAGGATAAACTGAACGGGGCTGAAATGAAGAAATGAATGAAGACAAAAAGAAATGTTGGTTGAGTGTTGAAGGTTCGGTTTCCACAGTGAGTCAGACATGACCGCAAGAGCACAGGAGGCTCCACACAGACACATTTTTTTGTCAGCATTTGTGTGAGATTAAAACATTTAGCCAATGGCAGAGTTATTTATAGAATTTTTATAGAATTATTATTTTTTTTTTACATTAATGCAACAACGCGATGTTAACCAGATGATATTCTGCGTTAAAACTTTTTTCTTTGCTTGACAAATGGCCATGGGATAGCTACCTGTTCCCATAACGTTAGCTAGCCTATTGCATAACTGCCGTGGTGTCCAGTGACTGAATTGTTTAACAGGCTACAAGTGAACAGTTAATATTGTAAACATGTCTTTGCAATAAAAAAAACAAAATATTCTTGTACGAGAAAACCAGAACACTGTTCGAGTCCAAAATGAAATTACACTTTAGTACCAGACAGGGATCGAACCCAGGTCTCTCGCATACTAAGGCTTGACTCTAACCAGAATACCAAAGAGGTACAGTCACGTGATATAGGCTATAGGCTATTTGTCAGTGTCCGTCTGACTTTCACCATTTCGCTGTAGTACAAGTGAAATACAAGTGAAACATTGAACAGTTAATATTGGAAACGTCTTTTGTCGAAAATAAACTTATGCCCTATTGGGCTCGAACCCCCAATCCTCTGTGTGAGAGGCAGCAACTCTAACCAGTAGGCCACAGTAGCTTCATGGAATACACAAAGCCATATAGCGGTTTTGTCTGATGTGTCCACATTAGTTTGAAGCATTTTTATTGGGTGATAAGCTTGGGAGAGCAGGTAAGCGATGTTATCCAATGGGGAGAATTATTCTTTGAGGGTACGGAGGGAGGCAGGCAGGTAGTGAGGGTCTCTGGGTAGGCAGGAAAAATGGGAAGAAGCAGAAGAAGAAAAACCACCAAAATAACCCAAGTTTGAGGTTTTATTGTGTGAATGTGTGAAGTTGTATGTGCATGCTATGTGGTTACATGAGGTCAGAACATACAGAAGTTAATGTTTTTAAGGGCTGAGAGTCCATGGTCATTGTGGTTACTTCTGTAGGAAACCCTGAAAAGTGCCAAACTCTCTGTGCTGTATAGGTATGGGGCATGCCGGATGGCATACCTGCCCTCACAATACAATATTTCAGAATAGTTGAAATAACGGAATGGATAAGCAAGTCATTATAAGGCAGGCATATGCCGATAACCAGAAAATGAAAAGCATGTAAACACGTTATTCCGTTTGCAGCTTATACACAGTCTGTGCATGTACAGACTTGCAAGGTCTTGGGTGTTGAAATTAGCCAGCTAGTTTATGGTTAAAAAAAAAAATAATAATTGCAGCAAGCACGCAATCCTCACTTCAGGATCACCGAGAAGACAAATCTTAATTACTGTATTAAAGAAAATAAACATTGAGTAAAACATGGATTTGTTTAATGCTGTAGCAGACAGAATGAAAGATGCAGAGTTCAGTCAAACCACAGAACAAATTAGACAGGTGGAAGACACTGTACTATAGTAGGCCAGGTGATTGTCATTCAAGACAATGCTGCTGACCTCCTTCAGTTGGGAGTAAGGCCGTTTCATCGGGAGGGGTACGGCGTAACTGGGGTGCCCAGCCTGAAGCTAAAGATGACTGTTGGGCTCAGTAACTGTTAACTCTGTAATCCTGTTTTGTGCCCTCCGTCTACATTAGGGATATGATTATTATTTATTTTCTTTGAAATCCTTAAAAAAACAAGCATGCAAAAGATAGAAAGTCTGAAATTAAAAATGATGCTGCACTGTGCCTTTAAGAATGCAGAGAGGTGGGGGGGGGGAATAAAAAAAATAAAATAAAATAAAAAAATAGATGCCTTTATAAAACATCTCATCTAGAGAACACAGAGGAATAGTTTCATACTGGAGTATTGAAGCCAACAAAGACCCACAAGAGACCAGTGAGGAGCCCAATGAAGGTAGCATTGCCATGGCAGATTTCTCATGCAGACAAATTCTGAAAATTACTTCAAAAACTGGCAATGCAAAAGGAGGGAACACATAATTCAGAGTATTTAGCTTCCTAGCTAATTACCTAGCAAAAAAAAAATAAATAAAGAATTGGCTACTTTGGGTTACTAAGGGACACAAATGCTGGTCAGCTAATTTGTGTTTACTTGGAAAAATAGTAATAATTAATAATAAGTAATAACCTGATATATAATTACACTACAAAAACAAACATTAATGACCTTTTTTACCAACTCACACAACCAACCCATGCTCACATACATGTCGAGTGAACATTTGTGGGAAGCCCAACAGCAATTTGTTAACACAAGCCATGCTGACGAGCAGGATGACAACAGCATTAGAAAATACCGCAAGTCCGCAACCATGATGATTAGCCCAACCTTCACCATAAAACTACACTCAGTGGCTCTGGAATTTACTCCCGAAATGTTTACTGCATTTACTGTGTGTGTAACAATTCAAGGGTGATAAAGAAATTCAGTTCCTTAAAACCCACCCGGCCCTTTTAACTTCCTCTTCTTAGTCCCTCCCCTCTATGTATACACAGGTATCCCACTCTTAAATTAATGCCGTGGCATGAGATGTTTTTAGGAGTGAATTTATTATTATTTTTCCCCCCCAGGAGTACACAATATCAAACCGCATGTAAATTTGAACACACAACCTACTCTTTTAGGCTCTCATTTTCGCCAACCCTTTGTCCTGCTCATGAAAGTACAAGAAAAAACTAATATTTACATAATAGCATTACTAAATGACAAATGATTAATTGGTGCCCAATACTGGATAACTCTGCCTCAAACTCATTACAGGTTGAGAATTACCATTAGACAATTACCAGTAAACAAGTTGTGGAAAAAAGTCTGCTTAAGGCGGGTATACACTGTGCGATATCAGCAGTCTTTCACCATTGTTGCACGTCAGACTGTATGACGCAGCCCCGATAATATATAGTCGTTACTGCAGTCAGACTGTGAAATAAGATCCAAAGCGTTCTATAATAAGTTCAGAGATTCTATCCTACGATTACAGTAGCCTACATCATCTGACATCCACGTGCGGAATTTGATCAAACACACACTCCGACAGCCAATAACAAACTGTAGCCTTATGCAATGGTTCTACATGACAACAGTTTTTTAACTAAGTGATTGAAATGCTATTTGTTTAGCCATGTTAGCTAAGCCGATGAAAACTGGCTAGCAGCTAGCTTATGAGCTATGTGCAGTGACGCCATATAAACCTCTGGCTCCTTTTAAGGTAAATTTCAAGAGTTTGTGTGCCATTTCTGATAGCTACATAACACCAATTGCATCACATTCACCTCCCCGTTGCATTCATGAAACTATTTTGTCAGGAGTTTTTTAGGGGAAATTATTTCAATCATTTGGCAACATTGCACACAGCCAGCCGAGAATTCATTCACTTGTTAGTCCAACCAAGACCGGGCGAAATTATCTGAAGTTAGAGTTGTGCTTATAGTGTTCAAAGGTAATTCACAACATTCTCCCTTAGCTTTAATTTTGGATATTACATTGTTAGTGACATGTTTCTCAACTTTAAGGCTGTTTATTTGGGACACAAAACAGTTTGAGAGTGGTAGCAAACTATGGAAAACAAAGTAGTTGCAGTCCCTTACGTCATGCATTGCGGTACTCCAATTGGTTGTTCATGAGACTTTTAGTCTGTGGTCGTAGCAGCGGTCACATTGCAAGAATTTGGCCTGAAATGTCTGACACTGCAGGGTATGAAATTAACTTTTTCACCCACTGGCCAGAGTGGCTTGTCGATTCTAAATTTTAATCACCAGCCATTTTCAACATTTTACCAGCCACAGTCTTCCGTCGGAGGAAATTAACAAAAACGGTTGTCCGAGAGTATGTGACACTGAGGGATCTAAGGCAGCCTTTTTAGGCCACGACGAAAGAATTCTTCGACGATTCGCAAAATCGCAGTAAAAATGTACTGTGCATACCCACCTTTAGAAAGGCCAGCACATTTCACCTTCCCATCCCAGCAGACAGATGATCAGACAGTAGGAGTGTGAATGTATACAAAAATCTTCAGTATACTTTTGGTGCAGTAGAAATTTTTTATTTGAAATGTAAAAAGTGGCCGCTATACACCCCTTATTTTAGAGAGTTAATGTAGGACAGGATAATTTAATACAGCCTCTTATACCCCCCAACTCATTAAACTTTAAAGGTTATATAAATCCAGTGAGTTTTTAAACATTCAAGCTGTTTGGGTGGGCGTTTCAGGTTTTTTCAGACGCTCTGCAATGATTGGTTAACTCACTCGCAGTGTTGCCATGTCCGTGGTTTTACAGCCAAAGTGGACAAGCCTACATTCAAAGTGCAGTCGCGGGTAAAAATGAGAAGTCGCAAAGCACACACTTAAAAAAATAAATAAAACGTAGATTTCCATTTAAAATATGTCCGTTTCGGTTAAAAATATATTTTGGCCTAGTTTTGAGAGCCCATTTAGCTGGAAAATATTGCAAGATCTGGAAACCCTGCTCACCCGGAATCACACAACCACCCCTCCCATCCCATTTTCTGCCTACAGCGGAGCAGAGAGCTTTGCCTACAGTACTCTTGCTCTGAAAAGCGAAAAATAAACATTGCATTTCTATATAATCAAATGCTTCATTATATTGGATGTCCCCCCCCCTTTGCATGCTATTGTTTTTAAGCATGTCAGAATCATTGGGGTAAAATGGTCTACACCCACACTTTCCACAGTTTTGCTTTTGGAATTTTGGCACCGAAAAGTTGCACCGAAATCTGCATTGTCTCCCCTACGGTAAGTAACAGTTAGCCTATCGATCATATGGGAACCGGTGCCATTGCAATACGTTACTGGGTTCTATACCCAACCAGGCAGCTTGGCTAGATGGCTGCAAAGCCCAAACTCTTACTATTGTAACATTAGCTGATCATACTTGTAGCTGGAAAGATTAAAAGTGCCCTGACAGCACATTTAACATGGGTTTCGCTAGACACGTTTGAAGTCTCTGCTTGCTCGTGATTATAGGCTACGCTGTGGTGATACATTCTAGAGGAGGAAAAGGCTGGCGTACCCTACCCTCTTCTTTTGAAAATGGGAGGTAGTAGGCTACCAAGTAGGGTTGGGCGATATGGCAAAAGAGTATCACGATAATATTTTTATATTGCTCGATATCGATAATTATCACGACATACACTTAATGCTCCATTTAAACTTTGAAGAGTATTACGCTTATTACTGAACCCTGAAGAAACCAGAAGGTTCATTATGGTTTAAAATAGAAAATTATTATTTATTTATTTTTTAGAAACAACGGATTGACATAAGCATTCAACAGAACCAAAATGCCTTTACATCCAGTAATAAAATGCCTCAACACGGCAAAAAATGGAAAAAGTCCATTTTGCACAAATTTATCTGCCTTAATTTTCCCTTCTGATTATTTCACATATAATGAAATAAGCATTAGGACCCAGCAGATGCCTGCTCTTGAGCAAGTCAACTTATGCAATGTCTTGAAGGTTTGATTAAATCTTAAAGCACAACTGAACTTTGGGTTGTGTAGTTACCTGGCCATGATACGAGTCCAAATAGTGGCAAAATATGTTCGTTAGTTGCTCTGTGCTCCCCTGGGGTGATAATCCATAATAGGATATTTGTCGCTTTCCATTCATTTCTATGGGGCAGATAAAATGGTCTCAAAATGACACTTCTAGCACTTATACGACCGCGAAAGAAGTGAATTCTGTCGATACAAACAATAACCAGTCCTCGTACGTTTTTTTATTTCTTAATTCAATGGCCCTTTTCTTGCTTTTTCGTATTTTATTTAGAACGTAGATCCGGTAGGTAGGCAATCTTCTTGTGCCAGAAACGGCGTTAATTTGCCGATGCGTCAGAAACCACTCATTGGTCGAAATTTCCACAGAAGCAAATGTTCGTAGTACTAGTATTTATCTATGGTCCGACCTGCCGACATTTTGGGAGTCTTTTCTGGTAGCTTGCTAACAACATTGAAGAAAATAGTACTTTATAAATAATTTTAATTATGTATGAGGACTGGTTATTTTTTGTATTGACAGAAACCGTTTCTTTCCCGGTCATTTTGAGACCGTTTTAGCTGCCCCATAGAAGTGAATGGAGATTTGTGGATTATCACCCCAGGGGAGCACAGAGCAACTAACGAACATATTTCGCCACTATTTGGACTCATATCATGTCCAGGTAACTACACATCCCAAAGTTCTACCAAAGTTCAGTTGTGCTGCAAGCTTTATCGCATTCACAACTGCCCGTCCACGTTTCTTTGTTATTTACTATGAATAGTAAGCATACATGAACAGTAAGAAAAGTTACGGAGATTTTTTTCTGGCTTCAGAAGGGCTGTCTGCTGCAGGCGTAGGCAGCTATGATAGCTAGCGTTAGCAAAGTTAACTATTAGCTTCATGGTTCTGTTACTAATAAGAGCACAAGCTAGGAGAAATAGAACTTTCAGCCGTACTGACGGTTTGCAAGGTAGGTGCGCCTGATGTTGACACTTTGTTATTGGACATCTAACGTTGATCCAATGTATAAATAATTTCTGTATAATGTTGAACAAGTTAACGTCAACCAACGCCTACCACCTACCATTTTCGGTTGATTTCGCCGGTAACTCATTCCTATGTCAGCTAAACATACGTGGTCACCCTGAGTACCTTTGTTTTGAGCGGGTGGGTGCATCAGCAATGTGCAAGTCTAGTTCTGATTGGCTGAAGAAACGGACACAAATGATAGTTTTATCGAAAATAAATATACGTTTATCATCATTATCGTGGCAAATTTAATCGCAAAAATGATCGACTGTTTTATCACCCAGCCCATCTACCAAGTTCATATTTTACCAGCACATAAGTATGACACCACTCTGCACATCAATGCTAAAAGTAGTTAAACTCCGATTTCTTGGTCATGGGACCTTTAATGAAATCGATCCACTTTTGGCACAGAATTGGATCTTTTGGAAGGGCATGCAGTGATTTAACGGACAGATGGGAATAGAAGGTGTTTTATGGGCCATTTCTAGCTATGCTCGAGAATTTAACCGCCTTAACTTAATGTGCAATGTTCTAATGTAGCGATATTAACGTGCACACTCGCTGTCTCACTATGAATGCCAACCAAAACAGTCACAAGTACCAGTGCATGGCAGGCAGGGATATGCAAATAGGTTACCATTGACTTTGACCCCCCCTTTCGACTTAGCAAAGGCAAACTATTCTAAACGGCTTGTAAGAGAGGAAGGGGTATTTGTCATTACTGGTTCATAAAAATGAACCAGTAAAAAAGGCAGCCAATTCGTATTTTCACAGTTCTGTCTCAGTAATCTTGAGTGCACAAATATGAAAACATGCAGGGAAACAATATGGGACTTTTAATGGACAAATTACATTGAGAACCTCAAGTTCACTTAAATGGCTTTTTAAAACCTGGTGTCAGATGAACCATTTGGCTAAATGTAACCTTCAGAGGTTGCTAGCTAAATTTACTAATGAAGATGTTTTGGAACATCTGTAGCTTTCTGGTGTTCAAAGACACAAGTTATGAGGCTCCGATAACTGGCAGCTGACAGGTACTGGGGGAATACATAAGGCTGGGGAAATGAGGCAACCATAACAATTTGTTTATCTACTGCTTAACTATCCATTTTAAGCATTAAGACGAACATAAGATTATAATTCTTAATTAAAAATAAAATGATGCAATAAAACATTTAATGATTTCACAGAAGTTTAGTTTTGTTCCAGCAGTCCCCTTTGTTGTTAGCCGACAAACATTGCATATTTCATGAAAATTACACCAATTCTTCACTTCTCTCTCTCTCTCTCTCACTCACTCACTCAAATGCACGCGCGCATGCACATGCTATTTCGGACCATTTCTGAGTACCATTCCCATGATGCACCACAGGGACATTCCAAGTTCCTGTGTTCACCACTGGCAAATCAGGACTAAAGGACAATGACCAGATATAATTGGTCTATAAACTTGAGGTATAAACTCAATTAGAAATGTTGAATTGTTTTTGTGTTTGTTTGAATGAACAGACCTGTTTTCTTGAAATGGCAGCAGCAGTGAGCCATTATTAATATTTTGAAAATGGGTAAAAGGCAGCTTTGTGTTCATGCCGGTGGAAAAGAGTATTTCTGTATGCACGTGTCCGGTATGTGTGTGTAAATAATCAACATGGTGTATAACTGGTCGAACTGCTGTTCCTGTGAATGTATAAACTACACACACACACACACACACACACACAGTAGGATCGGCTGTAAAAAGGGTGTGTGTTCTAGTTTTTTCTACTGCTCCATCTCCCCTGGCTAAAGTCCCTAAAAGGAAGTCTGCTCCCCATCATCCCACAGAAATTAACCACTTCCTGCCTGCCACTGACAAGCAAACCCTTTCTTCTGACCCTTCTTTCTGAGAATGTTCTGGGACATATTTACACCATATTCTGAAACAGACATTTTTATACAATAGCCAGATGGTCAGCTGCCATGTTTTCTTCTTTGGTCCTTTTTGTCTCAACTAAAAGCCGGGTTTTAAAGGTTGTTCCTCCCGATTCATTACTCTATGGAAAAATAAGTCCCTAGAAAAACCCTTAGTGATCCATCCACATCAACTGCATATCTGGTAGCAGAGTGAAGTTTGAAGCTAGTTTACCTCTGACCCTTGATGACTTACACCCACTTAGCCAATCATGTGTTCCATACGGTTTGTGTTCATTTACAGCTTAAACCCCCCTTCAATTCCCATAGAAATCCATTCAAATGTAGATCGCTTGTAAGAATACTTGAAAATAAGATCAAGAGCATTTCGATGTTGTTGTCACAGACATCAGGAAGTCACGGCATGCAAAGGATATGCAACCAAATATTAAATATGACCAAGTTTGTTAATTTGTCCAATTACCTTTATGCAAGCTAGCTAGGATTTGATTTCTATGAAAGGCAGACTAACAACTAACAAGCTTGCACAACACTGCTTACATATTTAGCTACCCAGGTAGCCAAATGGGTCTGGCCCAGATCTGGCATTCCTACTCGACTAGGTCGGGAAACACCAGCATACAATAGACGATGGACTTCATTAAACTATATTTGCAAACAAACAAATACATTTTGGATTAATGCTGTACAACAGAAACTAATCGGACAATGAATGTCATCATATCTCTGCTCCAGATAATTTTTTTAGCTAAGCAATTCAAAGCAGACTAAATCACTAGCTACCCAGGTAGCTAAATAGGTCTGGCCCAGATCTGGCACACGAATCGGCTCATTGTCAGCCTTGAATCCCAGCACGATTTTGGCACCGGGTGATGTTGCCGTGAGTCCGGGCTAGCTGCCATATCACAGTCGAGTCCGTTCTATAGCCTATGTGCTGTAAGTATGTGTGCTTATGCGTTTACATCGGTTTCATTTATTATTATTATTATTATTATTATTATTATTATTATTATTATTATTAATAATAATTAATTTCCTTTTTTATTTCACTATGTTAAGGAAACAAATATCCATAGTATTAGGATAAATTGTAAATCCTAGAGGGGAGGTTTTACTATAAGCCCTTTGAGTTTTCTTACTTCTCCTGCACAATCCCTGCTATGTTTCTTTCTATATACTTTTGTTTAATCACTTCCTTTGTGCTAATAAATAAAAATAAAAAATAAACTTAACTGCACCAGCACTGGCCCACAAGCTGCCGGAGTCAGACCAGATCTGGCCAGAGTAGCTTATTTTACTCATTTTCACCAACCCTGAACCCTTAACCAAGCTTTGATTTAGGTTTATTTCAGCCTCATAAAGCACTGTACGGACGAGATTAGTTTCACCAGGGGCGATCAGGTAATGTAATTTTCACGAGGGTAATTCAGTAATTTATTCACGTCCGGACCATGTCAGTGATTTCTTTCACGGGCACGTGAATATTACTTATTGCTGAAATTACTGTTTCTCAGTGAACTCTGAGGTCCTCTGATAATTCCATAAATAATAAAATAAAACTAGGTCTATTTTCATTCCAGCTAAAAAATTCACTATATCGGCTGCCATTGGTGAAGCTCCCCCAATCTAAAAATCGGTATCGGTCTCAAAAATCCCATATCGGTCAGGCTCTAATAGTTACTAGTACTTTACCATCTCTGAAAAAGTGATATAACAATAAAGTGAAGCAATCCGATATTAGCTGTCACTACTTCAGTCGTATAGATGACCTGACGCCTCTAAGGGACAGATAACATGCTGATATCTGGAGGACAAGGCCACTACTGCACGTATGCAGTCTGTACTCTGATTGGATCACACAAGGGTGAGGCCTCAGCCATTGTGCTCTCAATGACATTCTGCACTGACTACCTTGACAATTAGGAAATTTTGCACTACCCCAGTTGATGGTCTTCTAAGCGATACCACAATGTTTCAAGAGACCTTAACAACATCCTGCTGAATTTTACAGTTTAACAGAAATGGGGTACATGGTTTATGGAATATTGCTCATTGTTGACAGAATGCAAATTCTAGCAGATGCATGCTTACTTTTGTATCACTAATAATGCTAATACACATCATTAGAGGTGGCAGGAAGGCTAGCTCTGACTGCGACAAAGACTAGGAGAGGTGTGTGTGTTTTTGTTTTTTTCCCCCCGGGCAACGCCTGCGGGGGAGGCTAACGTCCATGCGCTGCCTGTAGGGCAGGTATATGTCTGTGTGCTGCCCAAATGTAGATTTGTGCCTCTGTGCGCCAGGTCACACAGCTAATGAAATGCTGTGTGGCCTTTAATGAAGGCTTTTATAAAATTGTTTGCTTAAATTATGTTCCTTTTAGCGGAAATCCTTCCCACTGACGAGCAACATTTACAATTAAGGGGTGAAACTGAAACAAATGAGCTTTGGAATTTTAACTAGCACCAAAGTTGTGTGAGGGGTAGGCATTACAAATCCTGTCTCAGTGCATACTACATTTACTGGTGTAAGAGAATGAATATGGATTTTTTAATTCAAGTTGACAGACGGCTCTAGCCAATCAATACTGGCATCAAGGTGACGCCAATTAGTTTGAGACCAAATCCTCACCCAGTTTAAAGCTCCACTTTCTTCACTTGCAAGTAAAAAAAAAAAAAAAAAATCCATTTCACTTAATGAGCCCACTCTTCTTCCAATTGTGGAATGTCATTTCACATGTATACATTCAAAACTTTGTGGTAAATTTGGTTAAGAACAGGTGAAGCCTCCCTGGAATCTGATTGGCCACCTTAAAGAGTAATGCACAATCCATTCCTCTCCCTCCCCCCCATTTTTTAAGCGGTGCAGCCGCTTCTATACGTGACGCGTGTCCATCCGTCCGTCCTTCCGTTCGTAGCATGAGATTTAAACCAATCAGGAGTCGCCTATGCGTCACATGCCCGGCAATACAATAGTAGCTTGAGAAAAGCATGCCCAGCTTCAGACAGCTCTATCTCAAAAAATATAGATGTCACAGCTTAGATATTCACACCGTAGGAATCCTGGGAACCAGCTGCACATCTGTATATAATATGTCTTGTCTAGCTTAAAAACTGTAGTCGTGGTCACAAGTTAGAAAATGGGTTTGAAATTGAAATTACCAGCTGCCGCTAGAGTGGAGTTTTGAACATTCCACCATTTGTGTGAATGGGGAGCATGGTTTTCAAACAACACTGAATATTTTACAAACTAAAGCTGTCACAGCTTAAATATTTACACCGTAGGAATCCTGGGAACCACGAACATTTTGATACATATTATGTCTGTGTACCTTAAAAACTGTAGTCGTCATCACAAGTTAGAAAATGGGTTTGAAATTGAAATTACCAACTGCCGCTAGAGTGGAGTTTTGAACATTCCACCTGTTAGCAAGGTGAGTCGCCGTAGCAACCCCCCAAAGCAAAATCAATACAAAATCTACCACCAGTGTTCTGCTGGACCCAGTCAGTTATGGAACGGCCCAACAATCCATGCACCCTCTTGTTGAGTTTGGAATTCCATTGTTATTGTTCAAGTAATAACTAATCTTTCCTGTTTGTTATCAGAGTACTAACTGTCATATTTCCTGTTTCTTCTGAAATACCAATGGCTGCCCTTTTATCTCCAATATCACCAAACCAGAGGCCATTGTTTTTGTACATGTAAACAATACACACATTTTCTATTGCATTTTTTAATATGATTGCTCATAAACCTGCACCGCTTACTTCACCACCTGGGTGTGATTTTTCTTTCTATATACAGAGAAAAGAAACTGTATATTAAAACAGGAAAGATGAAACATTTGCATTTGTATACTGTGGCAACTATTCCTTTGATGCATGTCTGTCTCCTAATAAAAAAATTAAAAAAATGAATGGGTAGAGCTGCAGTGTGTTTCTGCAACAGCTGAAAGGAACTATAAAACATGCACAATTCAGCGATACATCCTGTGTTGCATTTGGCATGGTCTCATTACAGGGCAGATTTGTTTCTTTGTGCCACATAGAGCAGGTTTATGACAGAGGTACCTATAGAGCAGGTTTTTGTCTCTACCGTCTGTACTATCCGGGCTGAAGGTCACAACCCTCTACTTCTGTAAACAAAAAGAGCTATCCTCATAGCAGTGCCCCTCTCTAAGCTTCTGTAGCTGTAGACCAAATAAGATAGCCGTTTATGACATGATACAAACGCAATGTGGATATTACACTGTCGGAGCTGATATTATAGAAGAGAGGCAGGGGACAAAGAGCAGAGACACAGAGGGGGGCTGGATAAGGCACTCATTAAGGCACATGGGAGTTATGGTGCATTTGCTCATTTTGTCAGTTTAGTTTTAATGGTCTTATATCAACCTTTATTGCTCCATTTATTTATAGACATATAGCTTTGGGAACATGAATGGTGGTTTTAAGCTTTTTTTAAAATTTGAATGCATTGTAGGAAATGGATGACAGGGAAGCTTTGGTGTGTGTGCGCGTGTGCGTGCATGCGTGTGTGTGTGTGGCAGTGTAGTATAATGGTTAAGGAACTGGACTTGTAACCGAAAGGTTGCAGGTTCGATTCCCAGGTAGGACACTGCCGTTGTACCCTTGAGCAAGGTAGTTAACCTGAATTGCTTCAGTACATATCCAGCTGTATAAATGGATAAATGTAATAAGAAGTTGTGTAAGTCGCTCTGGATAAGCGCGTCTGCTAAATGCCTATAATGTAATGTAGTGTGTGTGCGTGCGTGCGTGCGTGCGTGCGTGCGTGCGTGCGTGCGTGCGTGTGTAGGAAGAATTGAGGGTTTGTTGCATGTTTTGTGAAATTTTCTATTTGAGACAAACGCAGTTTATGTACACCAACAAAACAAAGAAATATGTTAAAAAATGTAAACCCCTACGAGATCTTGTTATTCTAAATAGGGTCAAGCAATAATTCAATACTGATATTTTTCGATATGAAACATTTTTACTAATATTGAAATTAGCGATGCACCGATGTGAAAATATGATACCGATTCCCGATCATTTAGGCAAAACATCAGCCAATGCCGATATCGGTACCGATTGTTTGGTAGTTCTGCTTCCATAGGTTTTATGGTCAATTCCATAGGCTTAATTTGCCATTCAAAAAAACAATTTTAATTGCACAACTTTATAGAAACACAACAAAGATAAACATTTATTTCTGAACTTTCTTCACATTCATCCAACATAAAATGCATTCCTCCAACTGAAAGTGGATTCCTGAAATCAGTGTTTCCCCTGAACATTTTTAGGCCTGGCGGTATGCACCAAAACACCCCTAAACAGATGTGACACGCCAGGTGGCATATTGGCGTGGTAGTGTTTTATTTCCAGTATATTGAACATATTCAATTTAGATATTTTATCATCAATATATTGATATTGAAAAAAAACAACAAAAAAAACAATATTCCTGAACCCTAATTAATATTTTATTTTTAATTTCATAAAAAGTGGTGGTTTACTTAATCTTAATTTTATTTATTTTATATACTTTCTGGTTTATTGTGTCTATTCGGTTCTTATGTCCTGTATTTTAGCACTTTGAATTGCATTTTTTTTTAGCATGAATTACGCTATTTAAATGGTTTGACTGATTGATGGATAATTTATAATTCTTATGAGAAAAATAATGGATTAGTTTTAGGGCTATTCCAGAATGCAATTTGTGACACAAAGAAAGTTATTTCTGATATGTCTGTAAAGGACAATATGTTTTGTTTATTAAAAATGACAGCCCTGCTACCCCACCCGCTTCTACTAATGTCACAATACATTATGAATTCTGTTCAAAACTCTAAATACTGAATTAAACAAGCGTCTACAATTAAATGCCAGTTAGTGAACTTGTGACAATGACGTCCGACTGCTTCTCACTGTGGTCAAGATCCTAGCCGTTTGGAATATGACAGTCAAGCGGTAACTACATCAGTGCTGAGGTTATGCAAAGCACAGACACACAACAGTCACAACAGACAAGTGTCATCAATTCACATGCCTTTTCCCTTTATTATTAGTGGTTAGAGCAACTGAAGACTGGTTGAACTAATACATTTATACAAATTGCTTATATATGTCAGAACTGTTGCTCTGTGATAGTTTGATTATCATGGTTATGAGGACTATTTGAAAATGCTAATTTACAATTTCTAAAAGTCAATTCCACAACTCCACATTTTTTCCATATTTTCCACTAAATAGTGTGTGTTTGAGTGTGATGTTTGTTGGCGAGTGTGTGCAAGCATTGGATTGTGAGTGAACACATGGATATAGGCATGTTCAGGCGTGTGTACATGTGTGGGGTGGGTGTAGGGATGGGAGGATATAAGATTTTATCTTTTATCGCGATAAAAACACTCAAGATAATTTTATCGTGGTGAATTTCCATTAGCGGGATAATCGTGAATAGCCTCACGAGTGACTTGAAAAAGCTGTCTAGCTCACCAATGTACAGTCCTATTGATTTCCTGATTTATTTTGAATGGCCATTTATCCTTTATTTATGCAGGGAGACCTTATAAAATTTGTGATTACCTTATTTAAGGTAATATATTTTTTGCATTCATTCTGCTGTCCTTGCTGTACCTCTGTCTGTGTGATCTGAAAACAAAACAAGTTATTAATTTACTGTGCATTTACAACACATAACTAATTGAACCATGTGAATGTTTGGATATCAGGTTGATAGGTAGATTATTTTTATTAATGAATTTTTTTCTCTCATTGTGATTACCTGCTGGGTGTTGGCGAGAGTCTGAATCTGTCCTTGTTTGTTTTTCACTAAAAAGGATGTTCACAAAAAAAAGATACGTGTCCTATGATGCAATAAAAATATCTGTTTAACAAAATTTAAGGTAAAGTGATTCCAGTATGTTTTAGTGCCATTTTAAGAGTTCTAAGCACATTTTGATGATTATCGGGATAATATCGTGAATCACAATTATTTAGGCCAGGATAATTGTGACATGAAATTTTCATATCGTCCCATGCCTACGTGGGTGTATGTGGGCATGAAGATGAGTGAGGATAGTGGGCCTGACAGAGCGACACCAAATCTAAAAAGATCTTGTAGGACAGAGCTTACATTATCCCCCTAACAAAGGGCAGTAGAGGTGACAGACATTTTCTCTATGTGCTTCTAATCCAAAGGTGAGAGGAAAGAGCCTGGTCACTACTGGGAGGGAATAGTTGCTTCCTTTATGAGGCCAACCAGTTGAAGCTGGAATCAGTCCTGTCGCTCTGCCCATCGATCTCTGTCCTGAATTCATCACACAGGATTTGCATTTGGAAGTCAGTGGCTGTGCCATTCTCGCACTTGACCTGCTACCAGGATCAAACCCACTCAACCTGACCAGGACTCCCATTAGACAGTCTTGAATCACGTTTGTGATGGCACATGTCGGAATTCAGAGACATCACATGAGAAAACAGTTAACTAGTAGGCTCCTGGGCATTGGAGCGTCAGTTTGGTAGTCTGGACAAAATAATGGCAGTCCTGGATTTCCAGACCCGATTTGCCCACTGCTGAGTAGCAACAGTCAGCCGGGACTCGGTCAGGACCACGTGGTGTATGACGACAATAATAGCAAGCATGTCGGCTGGACACATCAGTAGATTTTAACATCTCAATTTGTTACTGCTTTCATTTTAAAGCAGTCAATCTGTGGAAGGAGGCTACATTGTAAGAAGACTTCCTGGTTTGCAGAGAAGTATAAATACTTCTGTGACCATTATCTCACAGAGTGCAGATAAAGAAACAGAGTACCTTCATCGACACTACTATTTACAGCACTGATGGCAAAGAAAGAACTGGGGGAAGTGTGTTTGTCCAGCTCAGTTCGTTTATCTATTACAAATTCCTTTCTTATCATTACATACCACTTCAGTTTGAGCACTGACTCACAACCATATGCTAATTTCTTTGTATTTTACAAGACAGGGCTGTACAGTGCATAAATAACAAATAAAATAAGAAATCAAGCAAAGAATTCAAGAATCTTATTGAACAATCTCCAACTCCACATATCTTCTTCAACATTATCATCTTTTTAGCAGCAAATGTGATGGAGCATTTATGCATTAATTTCAGGCAGCCTGTGAACTAGTGCACTCTGTGCTAGTTTCCATAGTTTTGCTTGTTTATAACGGTTGCCTCTCTATTAACAAAGGTCACACCACTTTACAAGATATAATCAATACAAATCTGTTCCATTCACACTAGTAAACAAACACATTGGTCCAGGGCAGCTGGAAACAAGTCCTTCCTATGGCTACCGTTTAGGCACATTTGTTCACTTCTTAATTTGCCATGTAGCCAGCAAATTTCTGACAGCACAACTTGTAATGTTGGGTCATTGAATGATAAATCAGCCTCATGGCTTACCAAAAATATAAAAATACCGAACAAATTACTGTGAGGTAGCTTTAACAGGCCACACATACTATGTTTACTTGTTACTGGGGAGATGGGGGAAGTGATGAAAACAGATGAAAGCTCATCTGCTACCCAAGTACAGTTCATATTTCCAAATGTGTACCAAAGAAATGTGCAGTCTCAGAATTACCCTTCTTGTTAGTAAGAGGACAAATTTTTATTTATTTATTATTATTATTATTATTGTTATTATTGTTATTATGTAATGCTTCCATAAATCAAAATATTCTTCCGTGACAGACAAGTCTATAAACATGCGTTACTTGAGTAGGCTGGGCACATCTGGAAATCAGTTTGCTGCTTCTCACCTGACAGGTGTAGGGCAGGGTTATGTCAGTCAGGGTTCCCTGGGTTATTGCTGCAATAGCTACTCTGAAAAATACATATGTTTTCCACACCAGTTAGATACTGGCTCTGGAAAACAGTGATGTGTAGCCTGTAGAGTGATGTCACTTGCAGGAGTGTGCAGAGGACTACACACACGGCTGTAGTGCCTATGCCCTAGTCTGGCACTAATGCTGGAAGGTTCCGTCAAAGCTCAAAAATGCCATTAAGCCACAATAAGAAAACAATGGCAAACAATTTCCACAACTTCACCGTTTCTCCATTCTCTCATGATTCATGACTGAGGACAAGAAATGGCAAAGGCCAACAAAATCCAACAATGACTGAATTAGAGATTAACATTTACAGATTCACCAATGCCATATTCAGAACTGAATTTTTTTTTGCTTAACAGGACATTGGATATAATACATACTGTATTTTATTATGGAATACGCCTACAATGACATCTAATAATCTGTTTCAGAGGATACCAACACAAAGATGGTGAACAAATGACAGCAAGTGCCAAAGTACAAGAAAGGGGAAACTGGGGGAGGTTAGGTTGGGATAGGGTTGGAATGGGGGTGGGGTGAGTTTGATGGAGGAGGGTGGAGGGGCAGTAGTACGGGATTGGATTCGGACCTACACTGTGTAGGTACAGTGCCCTCCACTATTATTGGCACCCCTTAGGTGAATTAGCTTAATGTCACAGTGAAAAAATGAGAAAATAAATTTACTTCAATTAAAGGTTGGATTTATGAGAGAATTTTTTTTTTAACAAAACCACGTGCCACAATTATTGGCACCCCTGCATTTATATATAGAATAAAGGAATCATTTTTTTATTTTTGGCCGCATGCCTTTGCATGCCATGACTTCCTGATGTCTGTGACCCAACAACATCAAAAGACTCGATATCTTATTTTCTGGTACTCTTACAAGCGATACTATAACATTTCTGCATTTGAATGGATTTCTATGGGAATTGGGGGGTGGGACTAGATTTAGCTGTAGATTATGCTGGAACAGTACGGAATACATGGTTGGTAAAATGGCTGTAAATCATTAAGGGTCTGAGGTATCAAACGAGCCTCAAACCATCACTCTGCTTCCAGATATGCAGTAGATATGGATGGATCACTTTAAGGGTTGTTTCTTCTGACAAATTTTCCTATTGAACTCTATGGAAAAATAAGTCAGGAGAAGATGGTAAGACAGTCTTACCATCAAATTCCTGGATTGTTCAATATAACAAAATATGTAGTTTTTCTGGACCAGCTTCAAGTATATTTTACATAAAAATTTTTTGTGAATATACCAGCGCTGGCAGTTTAAAAACTCGACGTCCCATAATTCCCTCCGGACGGTTCAATGAAGTAAAATGGCCAAATTAGCAAGGTGGCATGCACTACCAAAAATGTCCAGACGAGATGATATCGGTCGAGAACCGCCCATGCATTGCAGTAATGGATATGTAGTCCGTTAAAGTTGACTACAAACCCGACTACAAATCATTACTTTAAAAAATAAAAATTGGAACATGAAATGTATGCTCTATATCCTTATACCACACAAGCTAATCCAGGAACGCTTCGGCTCATTCTATAAATCAGATTTCAAGAAATTGCCTATCTGTGTTATAGGGAATTTACTTCCGAAACCAAACTCCGCCCATGTCTGACGTACTCACTTGAGTACTCTATTACATGTGCAGCGCATTCTTTTATCACATGCACAGATAATTCCTAGCATCCTGCACACTACTGCAGGGCCCTCTGCATGCACTGTGCATTCTTCCATCACGTGCAGAAACAATTCCCAGCATCCTGCACACTACAGCAAGGCTACTGAGGCCACACTACTGCATTTGAGCCCAAGGACTACATCCATTTTCAATCAATGTAAAAAATCCATTAAAGTTCTACTCACAAATGTTTGCATGGATGTCTGCTTATGACAAAACGATTATATTTGTGTCTGCATATGACGAGGTAAATGAAGCTAGTACAAACATTTCCAGTTTATTCCCGTTAATTCCCATGGAAAGTTTCCACTTTTGAATATTCCCGGAATTTTGCAATCCAACCTTTGACCACCAAAATCTAATCAGTTCATCCTCGAGTCCAAGTGGACATTTAGGCCAAATGTGAAGAAATTCCCTCAAAGCGTGCCTGAGATATGGCGTTCACAAGAATGGGATGTACAGACAGACGGACAGACAACCCCAATTAGACATTTGTGTGAAATTGTCGTAATTAGCATAGGAATTCTTGAGTTATGGCGAAAAACGCATTTTGTGAAGTCACAGTGACCTTGACCTTTGACCACAAATCTGATCAGTTCATCCTTGAGTCCAAGTAGACATTTGTGTGAAATGCTGTCATAATTAGCGTAGGAATTCTTGAGTTATGGCCAAAAATGTCTTTTGTGAGGTCACAGTGACCTTGGACCACCAAAATCCAATCAGTTCATCCTTCAGTCCAAGTGAACGTTTAGGCCAAATGTGAAGAAATTCCCTCAAGGCGTTCCTGAGATATCGCGTTCACGAGAATGGGACAGACGGACGTACGTAATCATTTCCAATGATTCCTGTAATCTTCTGTGGGGACAATGGCTATCCATTAAAAACTTTGTGGATAACACCTATATCAAGTCTAATGAGCGAATTGTCATTTACACCTAATGCGTGAATCGTCATTCAATGGAAAACTCGGGCACTGCAATAGACGGACATTTGAGTTCTGAAAATGTGCTTCAGATGTCATTACAATACAGCTCTAGGCCTACAGCCTGTAAGTAAATATAATGGTTTTGACTGAAAAAATTTCAAAACCTTGTCCAGTGAATATTGCATTTATTGTTTTTCAAATAGCCTAGGCTACAGCTGATTCGCTGTGCATAATGTTTTTTAGATAGCCTACGGTTAAAAAAACGGCGATAAAGGTCACCATGTTAACTGAATTTCAACCTTATTCTTCGACCTTCACATTTTGTAAATTAGTGACAAGGTTTCCATACTCAGCTCATTAAAACCCAGCTGATTTCACCTGCTATTTCATAACTGAACAAAACTATTTTAAAGAGAACTAAGCGTCTAATTAGAAACGAAAACAAATTTGCAGCATGTTACACAATTCATTCACAATTAATTTTAATACCATTCTCTGCATGTGCGCTTTAACTTCATGCAGGAGCAGGTCTGTTTCCCCTGCTGTAAATCTCACTTCCTGGGAAAGTGGATTGTTTTAAAGCATTACGCTACCAGTAAAACAGGTTGATCACATTTCCATAAGCAGGACATTTTAAAACAAGGAAAAATATGTGTGAACGTATGGGTTGCCGGCCTGACAGCTTTACTGTATTTACCGTCATCATTAAGGCAAAAATAACGGTATACATGTTATTAATCAATAATAGAATGCAGGTAATGATCTTCGAATGAAGCTTGAACTTCGAGAACATCCTCATTTAATTGATGTTTGACAATAATTCATTGCATAATCAAATGAAATTAGTTAAACAAGCAGTCTAATTTGGCGTTTTCTAAGGTGAGACGGAAGCCATCGGTAGCTTATTCTCAACTGTCGCAGGTGCTTTTAACAAAATTTAACCGCATATATTTTGTAAACTAACAGCACTGTCGGGAATTACCGGGAACTCATAATGGTTAGTCCAAATAATATTGATCATACTACTGATCCATATAGGCTATTCTTTGATCACACTAAACAGACACGAGCATGCCTGTTTCGCCATCATATAAGCAATCCACCAAGGTGGAAAAGCAGGCTTTTAAAGGGAATGGCAACTGACATTTTGATTGGTTTTTTGAATGTCATGCCCAAGACTAGGTGTGGGACAAAATATCGATACTGCAATATATAGTCATACTTCCTCTTGCGATACGTTATCGATACACTAGCGCCAAATATTGATATTTTTATTAAAACATGCAGGCGCTCTAAACAGATTTGCCACAGCCAGACTGTAAAATGCATAAAATGCACCGTTTATACACGCTAAGAAAATCATGTTCACGTATAGAAACAATAGTATATGTAAAAAAACTTTGTAGTAACAGCATGTTTGTACCTGATACAGTACCTGATCCACTTTCGGTTTAGAACGCCTCATTTGTTTTCTCCAAAATCTCTTGTATAAATACGTTTAGGAAAGCAAGTACTTACCAGTATATTCAACTACAGCTGTTTTCAGATTAACAGTGAAGAGTTTATCTTGTTACATTCCGCCAAAGTCCCATACAGTGCACATTTCCACAGTGACCAATTATTGCACTTAGGGCTAAACATTAGGCTACTTATGTTATGGTTATTATCTCACCAAAAAATACACTGCCTGGCCAAAAAAAAAGTCGCACACCAATATTTCGTTGGACCGCCTTTAGCTTTGATTACGGCGCGCATTCGTTGTGGCATTGTTTCGACAACCTAATGCAACGTCATAACATTTATTTCCGTCCAGTTGCATTCATTTTTGGCCGAGATCTTGTATTGATGACAGGAGTGTTTATATGCGATAGAAATGGACATCACATTTTTTTGTTTAGATACCACATTAGTTTAATTAATTTATTAATTGTTTTGTTAGCCTATATAGAGAGTTGAAGTTGTTTTAATGAGCTGTTCTGTACACAGAGAACGCACACGGACAGCATTCTCAGAAGTGTTTTTATTTACTCAAAAACAATATCCCCGGATCTACTTGGAGTTTGCTTGTCTCCTCTCCAAAATATAATGTTTACTGAACAGCAGTCTCCAGACAGAACAAATCAATTTGAACAGTAGCTTATGACAGCCGCAAATAGCCAACATACGTTGTCTGTTGTGTAGGTGGTTTAGGTTTTATCGGTTGTTTGTAATGAACGATTATTTTGCTGACGCCTTTTTACCGTAAATACTCGAAATTTAGGCATGGCAACCCCTGCTTACAACCTTTTTGCGCGTACCATCACAAATGTGAACATTCCAGAACTGGCCCAAAAGCGTGCCATCACAAATATCTGATTAGAACATTCAGTTGAGAATGTCATCACAAGGGTCGTCACTGCCTTCTAACGTGCAAACATGACTGACTCCAATGTGGTGCCAACAAGTCATTTATTGTTCTACTATAATACAAATTATGTTACTATAGTTATGAGTAGTCATCTAGTTTCTTTTGTAGCCGACTGTATAGGGCGACGATATATTAATTTTTGATGGTTCATACTTGAATCCATCCTTAAGCCCAATTCGTAATTAGGCTATTTAACAGTGGATGGTAATGAGCTGGAAATAGCTGTGGTGGAAAACTTCCCTTTAAACTGAACATTGGTCTCAACCCGTTGATTAACAAGCGTGCTAACAATCTGTGAATACGTCTATGAATAATCCACCGGCAGGTAAACACACAGCATCTTCCTTCACTAGGGAAATGAATAGGGGTGTCACGATACCGATTCGAAATCGAAAATCGATCGAAATGAGCGTTCGATTTCGAAGTTCGAAATCACAAGCTGGTTCGCGATTCTCCAAGTTTTTTTTTTCTCTCCACCCCCGCCCCCCGCGCGCTCTTCTTAGCCTTTCATGTGATGGGTAAAATGTAAAAAAAGTAGCCTACTTGGCCATCTCTAATGTAAGCGTTAACGACAAAACGAAACTTGACGCCTTCCACTGCATTTTGTTCGTCCACGCAGGCGTGCGTCCGAAGAAAAAAAAAACAACGAAATTTCAAAGACACAGCTGCTAGGTAACGTTAGCTTACCGGTAGCCTGCATTACTTTTCGACACACCATGGCCACTGCCGGAGTCGGAGATGGAGAAACAGAACTGGAAAATCCTCCTGCTTCCCTCAATCACCGGTGTGGCAACATTTTGCCTTCCCCGTGAGTTATATAAACAACGTTTATTGACAATAATTCATTGACAAAATAACGACAGTTTGTCGGCTATGCTACACGCGAGTACCATACGCCACCTCAGGCAACACGTCAAATATGGCAGGACACATTCGCAGGCATCACAAAGAAATAGATTTGACTGGGAAAAAAACATTGACACAGGCAACTCAAATGACAACCCAAATGACAGTCAGGGCATGAAAAAAAACGTGTAAATAGTTAATAGCGTGGTACATGTTCAACTGTTTATTATTTCAGATATTAGTTTCAGTGTTTCCCCTAGATTTTTTTCCAGGCCGGGTGGTGAAAGTGCGCCATTTTGCGTAGAGGCGGAAACTATAATTACACACTCATAATATCAGCGCTGCTATTGAAAATTTTAATTAGGCCTAACGGGAAACCGTTTTGGCAAGGGTTTTTCCAGATGCTATTTTGATCATTCCCGCATTCTGCGGTAAGGGAAATATTGCAGCTACATAAAAAAAGAAAAAAAAGATTATATTTAAAAAAAAAAGAATAATATAAAATTTTTTTTTTTTTCATTAAAATTATTTATTTTCCCTCTTGTCCAAGCCGGACGGCACCCGCCCGGCCAAGATAATGGTAGGGGAAACACTGAGTTTGTTAAAGCTCTCAACTGTTCAAAGAATGTGAACAGGCTCATCTTTTTAAAGAAGAATTTGAAAATGTAAATGACCGTTGTCAGGGCATAAAACCAATGTGTAAATTGTTAATAGCGTGGTAAATGTTCAACTGTTTATTCTAGAGTCTAGTTTTGATAAAGCTCTTAACTGTTTAGGTGTGTTTAAATATTCTCATATTTTTGTTATTATTTATAATTGTTATTATTCAAATAAAAGTTACTTATTGAGAAAAGTATTTTTCTTTACAAATCAAGACTCGATAGTCTAACAATGGCATAGCCATTAGTTAGACTATAGTGCTGGGAAAAAAATTGTGCTGAAAAAAAATCGAAAATCGAATCGAGACCTTAAAATCAAAAGTCAAATCGAATCGCGGATTTGGAGAATCGTGACACCCCTAGAAATGAAATGATAAATTCAATTTAAAAAATTTTTAAAAAAGTTTTAATCACTAAGGACACACATAATGAAGACTTAACTCCTTTGCGTAGATGCCTAGTGACCAGGATGCCGGCGCCAAGATTTTGCGCAACTGAGACATTCATTGCCCTTGCAGCCAAACTGAGTGGAAACATCAAACTCCATGTTGTAGCTTTATTAATACACGATTCGTGACAACTCTGTCGAATACGAGGTTTCTAAGGGTATGTTCACACCTGATAGACCGGTTCTAGTCCGTTTCCTTGGTTCGCACCAGATGCGAGAATGATACATGGTTTCGTTTTTCAGCTGGTTTGGTTCCCTTTCACACCTATTCGTTTGCTCTGGTCTGAATCAGTTGAGTTGGTGAAGCGAACCAAAATGCAGCCGCACAAGCCACGTGAGAACGTTCATTTCACTCATTGGTCAGATGTGTCTGGGGCGGGAGCAATAACGTAGTTCCTGAACTGCTCTCCAATTGGTCAGAATTTCCATGCGGGAAAACTCGGAAGAAACTCCGGGAAGTCGAAGAGCAGACAACGCACCACAAGTAATTTCACTGATTTCACAATGGAGAAACAGCTGCGCGGGTTAATTTTGGCGTTGGTCATCGGTTATTACATCGTTTGCCTTTATCACTTTAGGCAAACGATAGTTTGAAAATGAGGTGCGGCTGCAGCTGAAAATAATGTCCTGATGCACTGGAGACGCGTTTGTCCGCGATTACTCAGATTAGTCATGCTCGCATGTTGTTGTTGTTGTTGCGAAAGGGGAAATGCTCGTCTTCCTCATCCCATAATGCACAGCGTAGCTGGCTATGGGAGCTTGTTTAGTCCAAAAATGCGCAGTGCTTTCTGCAGTTGGGTCGGACCGAGGTCGGATCACGTTCTCACCACAAACGAACCGCTTTTGGTGCGCACCCGAGTACGATTGCTGTGTTCACACCTGCCCAAACGAACCGCAGCAAGGGGGAAAACGAACCAGAGTTCGATTCAATTGAACCAAACAAGGCAGGTGTGAAACAGCCCTAAGTGTCATTATGTTACGTAGCTAATCAGTTTACAAGCAACCCCCTACCCAGTCTCAAATATTCAAATATGTAGGCTACGTTAGTATTTCCCACTACGCCAGTGTTGTGCCATATGTCCGGTTCGATAGTTATTTTTGCATTTTGAGTGCATTTCACATACTGTAGTGGAAGCGTTCATATAGGTGGTGCAGTCAGGTTTTATGTTTGATTTACCATGAAGCTAGAACATGTCAGTATTTTCTTGATGGAATATTATATTATTGTAATATTGTACATAATATAAACTCTATACATGGTATGGGAATACTTGTAGGGAATGGAAAATACTCATTCAAATGTACTGTGCATATGTGCAAGATGAATGTAACATTTTCCTTGGAGTGAGTATGAATGTGTAGTTGAAGTCGGAGGTTTAGGTTGAAGTCATTAAAACGCATTTTTAACCACCCCACAGATTTCATGTTAGCAAACTATAGTGTTGGCAAGTCAGTTAGGACATCTACGTTGTGCATGACAAGTAATTTTTCAAACAATTGTTTACAGATTATTTCACTATATCACAATTCCAGTGGGTCAGAAGTTTACATACACCAAGTTAACTCACTGTGCCTTTAAACAGCTTAGAAAATTCCAGAAATTGATGTCATGGCTTTAGAAACTGATAAGCTAATTGACATTATTTGAGTCAATTGGAGGTGTACCTGTGGATGTAAGGCCTACCTTCAAACTCAGTGCCTCTTTGCTTGACATAATGGGGAAATCAGACAAGACCTCAGAAAGAAAATTGTGGACCTCCACAAGTCTGGTTCATCCTTGGTAGCAATTTCCAAACACCTGAAGGTACCACATTCGTCAGTACAAACAATAGTACGCAAGTATAAACACCATGAGACCACGCAGCCGTCATACCGGTTAGGAAGGAGACGCGTTCGGCCTCCTAAAGATGAACGTGCTTTGGTGCGAAAAGTGCAAATCAATCCCAGAACAGCAAAGGACCTTGTGAAGATGCTGGAGGAAACAGGTACAAACGTACCTATATCCACAGTAAAACTATATCGACATAACTTGAAAGGCTGCTCATCAAGGAAGAAGCCACTACTCCAAAACCACCATAAAACAATCCAGACTACAGTTTGCAACTGCACATGGGGACAAAGATCTTACTCTTTGGAGAAATATCCTCTGGTCTGATGAAACAAAAATGTAACCGTTTGGCCATAATGACCATCGTTATGTTTGGAGGAAAAAGGGTGAGGCTTGCAAGCCGAAGAACACCATCCCAACCGTGAAGCACAGGGGTGGCACCATCATGTTGTGGGGGTGCTTTGCTGCTCCCAGTGTAACACTGGGAATGTGATGAAATAAATAAAAAATACTATTATTCTGATATTTCACATTCTTAAAATAAAGTTGTGATCCTGACTGACCTAAGACAGTGAATGTTTACTCAGATTAAATGTCATGAATTATGAAAATCTGAGCTTAGAAAGTTTGGAAAGGTGTTTAGACCATAGATATTCATCACCCTATAATGACGTAAATGGTGAGTTTTTTTAGCCACAACAGTTGATTTTGAGTTAAATATACTATTTTATGATTTACAGCAGTGCAATTTAGCCATTATGAATACATTTGGAGACACTAAGGAACAGCACAGTACACTGCCTATATTTTGCATCCTAGATCTGTAGTAGTTTCGCATATCACCTTCAGATTTTGCACACTTGTGGACAAAGATTTATTTGCATTTGTGGCACTGTTTTGACCTAAATTATGAAAATAAACTAATTGTAAATGGTACAACTGCCTTTCTTCATTTAAGCAATTGTCCACGTTTCTGTGTTGCTCACACCTGGAGTTATAAAGCCTTAAATAGAGCACCCCCTAAATAGGTGAGAATTGACCAAATTTGGCATCTGCGCAAAGTGGTTAGCGTTCACTAACTTTCAGCTAACTTGTAAAAAAGGCTGGCGAACAAAAGCTGCACTTCAAGATTGTTTAAATTACAAAATGTGGCCATTTCTGATTTTTCCCCACTGTGTGTGCGCAGAGAACAAGGAGTAGGCTACATACATCCACAACTTTGAATATCGATCAAATGCAAGATTTTTTTAATTGAGGAGAACTGGTTATATCTGAATCTGATGGTATAGAGTATTAATCAATTAAATACTATATTGTTTTTTGATTTCTACTAAGTTATTGGTCCCAAATTAAAAACAATAATTAATAATGAGCTTAACGGGAATTTCTTGCGGAAACATGGTAGACAGTATATACATGTATTAAAAAAAACAGTAATACTACCAATTCTTGAGTACTCAGCCCATCGATACCAATGGCATGATAGTGTAACAGACATACCTGCACACTAGGTGCGCCTACATTACTTTAACAATGTAGCAGCATTATTACAAAACGTTCTTTAAAAATATAGGGCCGGTGTTACACGTACAACATTTTCATGCAACTTGGTTGCATTAGTAAATTGTGAGTTGTGCAGGCTTATGCAACTTTACCGTTACAGAAAGCATTTCAAATGCAATCAAAACTTCACGTATCAACACTTTCTACATGAGACAAAATATTAATGCAATGGTAGGCCAAATTAGGCCTACTTTCACATAAGCTAGTTCAAAGTTAACGGTTAGCCGTTAACGCAAATTAACGTTAACCTTCTCTAAACCTACTAGAGATACTTAAACTACCTGGAATACATAGGCAGTGTTTCCCCTACCATTATCCCGGCCAAACTCGTGCCGCCCGGCTTGGACAAGAGGGAAAATAAATAATTTTAATGAAAATAAATAAATAATGTATATTATTTTTTTAAAGATTTTTATGTACCTGCAATATTTCCCTTACCGCAGAATGCGGGAATGATCAAAATAGCATCTGGAAAAACCCTTGCCAAAACAGCTTCGGTTTCCCGTTAGGCCTAATTAAAATTTTCAATGGCAGCGCTGATATTATGAGGGTGTAATTATAGTTTCCGCCTCTACGCAAAATGGCGCACTTTCACCACCCGGCCTGAAAAAAAATCTAGGGGAAACACTGCATAGGACAATATAAATCTAAAGTTAATCGCTAACCTGCAAAATACTCAACGACTGATCGCCTGGTTGAGCCCACGTTACAAGATAACGGCCGTCTGTCGTTGTTTAAAATTAGCTGATGGTCAGAACCAGTAGAACATGCTGATTGTAGGGCCTAGAATTCCGTTCTCCAAAAATGGCAAATTCCGTTTTTGTTTTTATCCTTTTAAGCCATTTTCCATTTTCCAAATTTTCAACCCTTTTTTATTTACAAACTACCTTAAAATATGTCTATACAATTCAAACTTGTGGTAAGCTAAACGGATGCTTCGATCAAAATTTTTCAGGGCCAATAGCGATTACCAATTTTTTTTTTTAAAGATACCGATCCCGATTTCTTTTATTAGAAATACATTATTATGCTTTATAAAATGCAAGGAGAATACAAGGATTATAACCTACTGATTTATTGAGAATTCACTAAATGGAAAAAACTAAAAATGAACAGTCTAACAAGATGCAATTCTGGGCTAGCAGTAACAGTTGTTAATTCAAGAAAATGAGTCTGAATGTGGCTGCATTTCAACAGCTTTTAGTATGAACTGAACACCACGACAAGCCTAGATCAAACTTTTTTCTGTGATGTAAAAGGTCACATTTTCATTTTATTAATTACCTGGTGAGTTTGGGCTCATCGAATGGCAAGATGGACAGAATTGATTACACAGACAGACTCCATACGGAAGAGGAACAGACTCTATTGAGTTAAATACAAAGCATAAAAATGCAAATTCTAGCAGTTCCTTTGCTTTCTTTTAAAATGTATTTTACATTCTGAAAGTGTCGAGATTAGGCGCAGCGAAGTTAAAGCGAGCAGCGTTAAAGGGATAGTACCACGTTCGCATGCAAGATGTTGAGATTTCATTGAACGTTTTGTTTTCCTTTTTTATTTTGCTCTCACAAGATTGACGTAGGCCTATATAAACAAGGCATACTGTTTGATTATAACGAGCACATTAAATATATAGGTTAAGAGTAGGCTATCAGTAATTTCATGGACTGCCAAATGGATGGGGAATCGGCGGATCGAACGGCTGCATCCCTAATAGCACATTTTTAATGACCAAATAAGCAATCCAATGCTTAATTCTGTAAAGTGCAGATGAAAATAAAGCGCATTCATATGAAAAAAAAAAAAAAAAAACTGAAATTCCACACAAAAGCAAGGATTCTGCTTTTGAAGGTAAATTCTGCAAAAATTGAATCCTAGGAGCCCTATTATTGGCTATTATAGCCCTATTATATGTCACATGACATGGTCTGAGCGTTTTGATTGGCTGTTGCATGCAACTAATTGCAAAAGGTTGATTGTGTTTCAACCTACACGCAACCTTCAACTTCTCAGTGAATTGCAGGGGGCGCTACACAGCACAATCGAACTGCAACTCAGTTGCATACAACCAAGTTGCATGAAAAAGTTGTAGGTGTAACGCCGGCCTAAGACATTGAGAACGACTGCCTGCATCTCCTAGTTGTACATCTGGGCATAACAAAGTGCCAAAAATGGTCTGTACTGCAAAGTGGGTGACATTTTAAAGTTTTAATCTTCTTTGACATTCTTTGTTCAGAGATTACCTCCATGCTGTCAAGGTCACACCCAGTTGTAGAACTTGCTTTTTTGATGTGTATCTCCAGCTTGTTGGCATATCCCTTGGTCATGTTGCCTAACTTAGAATTCCGAAGGTCATGATTACACTAGCCACAATGCTACGATAAAATATGCTTAACAATTTGCTACTGAAAATTTGACTGATTCAAATGCTTTGCTGCAACTGGGCCAAGTGCAAGTAGTCACAACCAGTATTGTTCGTTCATTGTCCGCCTGTGTAGCACACTTGTGTAGTATTTTGTCAAGCATAGCACTGCCCTACAATAAACGGATGCCCTATTCGTTAAAATTTAAACAAGTTGTGCACCTCTTATTACATGATTAAAGCCTTTATGCCTCTTTTCAAAGCAACACACATCACTATTTTGTTTGTACTTAATTTGTTACATGCAATGAAAGTTGCTTGGGCACAGTGGCTACCTCACTGCCCTTGAGTGTTTATTTAGCTCTTAAAATGCAGACTACGACTCAGGATCCTTCCGTCTTTTCTGCACTGGCATTAAATCATGTACTGCAAAGAACGGCAATTAATCCCTGAAGAATCACCACTCCCGGGTAGTCACAGTCGATTGGGTTGGTGCATAGACTTAAAATGTCCCATACTTGTATTTACATAATTATGCATAAATAATTCCTACTTAATTCCCACTTGTTAAATAATTCTGAAATTCTAGCATCATTTAGCCGACATCATTTCTGAAAGAGGTCTAGTATACAGGCCGACTAAAATTGTGATATCATGACAGTTTGAAGCATTGGTGAAAATCCTTCTGTAAATTTGCAGGATATCCATAATACCTTGTCCATTCCATCCACAGTACAGAGAAGACAAAACATTTAATCGTGTTCAACACAAAGCATTCAATTCCATCACCATAAAGCAGGAGCTTCTGAAAAGATGGAAAGAGTATCTGACTGACAACACATACGCACATGACATACATGGTTTACTGGTTCCACATTGTCTGAATGGAGTTATAACTTAAGAGTGGATCTGAATCACAGTCCTGTGCCGAATAGGTTACAACAACCTTAATTCACCGCAAATAAAGACAGTACATGTAAATGGTGTGGGACTCATGAAAAATGGGTTGCAAACTATAAAAACCATCTTCACTGTGATATAGGCCCATTCAGGGCTCGAAACTAACATCATCCCGACGACGATCAAAAATGTGTCCGGGATGAACAGATCATCATAACTGCATATTCCGTACACAATGTGTGTACAGCGCCGAAGTTCAACTTTCCACGGTTTGGGTTTGTTTATTTACCCAACCGATCAAATGTGCGTGATATGAAAAATAAACCGCAAGATCAGTATAACACCATTTACTGCCTAGGTATTCACGCCATTTCTTGCACCACTTCCAACAATGGGCACTCACTGCAAAAAAACAAAAAAAAACTATGCACCAATACACAGGAGTCACACAACTAACATTAGAAGCTCTGCTGAACACAGGGATCACACATACAGCTACAACTGGACATGTCAGACATTGTTTCAGTTGTGCCAAAATTGAAAAAAATTATGAAAATAGTTTTGGGGACCCTTCACATGGCCCCCCAGTGGGCTTTGAAATAATGGTAGAACCACTAACCAAACACAAAGGATAGGTAACAAGTGATCCTATTGGCTAGCAGATAATATGGGAATAGAAATGTAATGGAGGCCCAAGATTTGGTTGCAAAAATTCTTGCAATAATCTGCCAACTTTGGTGATGGCAAAGGAAAGAAACACGTAATTTAATGCACACTTCTGAGTTTATTATCATGCAATAGCAAACTATAGTTTAAAGCTAGTTTGTGGGTTTCATTATTTGTTCCTATGACAGCTGTGGTGATTAGATGTCCTGCATTTTACCTTTTGTCCGAAGTCCTTAAAGGATACAAAGTAACTCATTGTAAATGAGTTATGAAAACTTCACCTTTGAAGAGTAAACACTGCAATCCATTCAACCATTTTTCTGTCGTTACTATTAAAATAGTAGAAGTTACATTAATACTGCTAACGTTACATTTCTCAGTGATGGAATGGCAGTGTGGAAATCTGGATACCGCCCAACTCTATACTGGCCCTCCAGGAAGGAAACTGCCCAGCCCTCACTTAGACAAAAAACATCAACAGCTGATTCTGGAACTTAATAGCTGGTATAGCCAATACACAACAATGTACCACAATACATGCGTTGGTCCATGCAAACGCAACCATGCAATTACAAAATTTCAAAATCTATCCATTATAAAGGGGAATTTACTTCACAAAAGTGAACGTAAATCTAGTGGTATCCGAATCCGTGTAAATGGGTTTGCATATTGAAGTGGCAATAACATCGGGCCTTGCAGTGGTATAGAAATCAACTGGACTCAACAAACCTGCTATCTAAATGCATAACGTTACTAACGCCAGTTAACTCGTAAGCCACCCTCTGTCATTTACGACGAGGATCCTGTATATTGTGAGGGAAATTTTTAATTACTGCCATGTATGACCTCGGTGTTTCTGTAAAGATGGCCGTGTTTAACTTAAGTAATACCGGCATGTGGCTCCAAACGCTGTCCGTAGTGTGTGGTGATGCACGGATATTGCAAGAGTTTTCAATTTCTTACAGCTTTATTCCAATCCAGACTAACGTTACGGGCTAGCGAACAAGCAATGTAGCCATATTAGGCCTTACAACTAAGCGCCCCTTAGAATAAAATCACAATTATACATTTACATAGATAACTCCCTGCGGTTTTGATAGTTGCCAATTCACTATCAATCCAGATACCAACAGCTAACATTACCGGATGAATGCTAATACACGGCTGTGACAGGCCGTCTACCAAGCACCGGTGCTGTCCATCTCAAAAATGCAGATGGATAACGTTAGCTTACTATTGTACTTACGCTCAAAATCAGAATCATCGTCCTCGTCTTCGTCGTCTCCATTAGATTCAGTCTGCATCGGCTCCCCATCAAACATCACCCCTTTCCCCCCAGTCTTGGCTGTAGTACCGGTACCCGGCTCCGCACCGTCTTGGGTTCTGTTTTCCCGCAGGCGCGTGAAATAGAGAACGGCGAACTCCACCAAGTCCGGCGGCCTTTGGCGGAGCACTTCCACGGTGTAGCCTTGTAGCAACTCCGTCAAACCAGCTGGTATTTCGATACTCATGGCTACACTTCTGTGATATTACCTAGCTACGGTTACGTTGTATTAAGTTTCCTTCGAATATGAAGTATTTTACGAGATTTAAAAAATAAAGAAAAAGGACGGCGTCGTATATCAGTCCATACAAGCTGTATTAGCTTCACGGAAACTGACCTGGCAAACGGTAGGTTACGTTAGCTAAGTTAACGTTAGCTGGCGAACGTTAAAAAAATTGCTAGCACTATATGCACGTTAATATTACAAGTTAGCAAACTAAACCGATGCGAATCAGTTTGTGGCGAACATAACGTTATAAGTTACGTGATGCGACGGGTGGAAAAATGTGTTTGAAGCGAAGTTAGTCCTCAAGTTTGTCGACTTTGAAACGCAAACTCGACAACTTCAAGCATCCCCTCGAACGACTATGCAATTTTACAAATGTGCGCTTATAAAGGGCTAGCTCGCTAGCATTCGAACGTTTACCACTGCCAACCAAAATTGTTGTAAATTATACCTATAGCTAGCTTGCTATACAAAGATTGAACATATATCAAGCTAATTAGCTTGCAATCCTTTAAACTGACAAGCAACTAGTTGATTCAGAATGTGAATGATCAACGTTAGCTAGCTAGCGACAACTGGCTAGGCCGGAACCCGAACCTTTACGGCTAAAGACGGCTAGCTAACGATCCAATGTTAGGAAAGTTGTAGCTAGTTATCTAACGTTAACTACGTTATCTATTTTTTAATCCTGTAAAATAACATGGAGGACAGGAAAGGTTGGCTAAGTTAGCAGGCTTGGTTTTAACCGATAGCCGAGAAGTTTTCCTCAAGTTAACGTTAGTTACGAGATTGATTCAAATGACTAATTTCAGTACTCGTACCAAACTAATTGGCTAACCGGTAGTTGCTATTACATAATTCAATGATTGTGTGGCGCTTTAGAAAGGTAAATTGTGCACTTCGTTCGACTGGCGCGTATACGTCTTACCTGTGACTAGCTCTCAAGCTAACGTTAGATAGTTTGTTTATCCGCCTCCCTCACTTCCACTTTCCTTTATCCTAACTGAAGCTAGCTAATGTTAGCAAACTACTTCCCTTTTTCCACCGAAAGTGCTGCGACCACCTCTAACCACACCGTCTTTCTTGGATTACCAAGCTAAACACTGTTATTTTTTTTTTATCGTCCCAGGCCAGGTATCTTTATAAGCGAACTCAGCGGAGAATGCGAATCTAGCACCCACTAAAAAGAGTAAGGCAGTGACAGCTAACGATAGCTAAATGAGACCGCTAAGCAATGTGCTATGCGGTTTAGGAGCAGCGAAAATTAATCTGCCAAAATACAAAACAGAAAATGCCTCAAACTAATTAAACGCAGCTAAGTTAAATAACAAATTCAGCAACAATAATGTGCCGGCAAAATTATAACTAGCTAGCCCTGTTGTAGCTAAAGCCAAGGAACGACTGAAGGAAAATCGCAAATTAGTAAACGCAATGGTAGCTAACGCAATAAACGTATATCATTTAACACATCCGATATCCCGAAAGTAAAATGCCTTGATGTCCGATATAGATATTCAATTAAATGCCTGGTCGATTAGTTTTAAATATTGAATAAAACATTTAGTATTTGCCTCGCGGTGAGGCTTTCCCTCTGCTCCACGAGCTTCGCTTCGGAGGCGTGGTCATGAGGACAAGGAGACGACTGTGATATATCATATCCTGAGTGACACGCGCTAAAGCCAACCACTGTGTAGAAGGTATGTATCATTTTTTTGTACAGTCTATCGTTGCGGTCTGTGCGTGTGATGTATGGCTGATTGCGCATGCGCACATCAACGAGGCGTTAACGGTGGCCACGAGTATCTTTTTATATAATTTGGCGCCCAACGCAGGGCTGTGTATGTCACCCTAATTTGAAATGTCCAATTGTCCCACCAACCGCATTCATGAACAACTCCACTGCACAGGACACACATATCTTATCTCAGTGCAAACCGACGGCTTCGAAACACGCGGCTACCTGTTTCTCCCAATCAATCAATCAATAAAACGTTTATTGTCATATGCACAGTTAAAACAAGTTTCCCTGTACAATGAAATTCTTCCTTTGCCAAGATATCAGGAGATAAAGAAAAAGAATAAAAAATAAAATATCCAAAACACTATGTACAGTATACAATATACAGTACAACATACAGTATCAATATACAATATACAGTATCAACGAAATATCTGCAAAATCTGTATGCAGTGGATAATGTCTGTGAGTGTGCAGTGTGTGTATAAGTGTGTGTATCTGTATCTGCATGTGTATGTGTGTGTAAGTGCAAGTAGCTCCTGTATGGTGGTTAGGTAGGTTAGGGTGGGGGCAGGGGCAGTGAATTACATCTATTGATCAGTCTGATGGCCTGAGGATAAAAACTGTCCCTCAGCCTAGAGGTCCTGCATTTCACACTTCTGTACCTACTGCCAGAGGGCATAAGTGTGTTGGGGGTGGGAGGAGTCTTTGATGATGCAGCAGGCTCTTCTACGGACTCTCCGGTGGTAGATGTCCTGCAGAGATGGTAGGGGCGCCCTGACGATCTTCTCAGCAGTTTTTACCACGCTCTGCAGGCGTTTGCGGTCCATGGCAGTGCTGTTCCCATACAACACAGTGATGCAGCTAGTCAAGATGCTCTCTATGATGCAACTGTAGAAGCTGCTAAGAATCCTTGGTGACATGCTGAATTTCCTCAGTCTCCATCATCTGCATCATCGCCAAACTGGCACAGAGCGGAATCGAAGGAAAACCACCCTATGCAGCTGCATGCAGACCACAGGCTTGCCCATTCCCAGCAGGGTTGCCTGAAGAATGCAGGCCGATGAACTCACCCATACCCTGGCCAACTAAGCCCGTGGGGCTAACAGCCACAGTCGGCACTGGCTCGATCTGGATTCGAACTCAGACCATGGGGCTCATCCATGCACCACAATGTGCTGCCACAACCAAATGAGCCAGCCTGCAACCCAGCCATGAGTATCATAGGAGCAGTTGAATAGAATGGGTGACAGCTAAAGGCTTAATTGAGAACCTGAACCAGGGATAGTAGCTAGGTGATCAGTGCCCACAGCCCATGGCATAGCTTGGGGGATAAAAAATGAAAGAGAAAGAAGGGCCTCAGTAGGTGTGGAATACAGTTTAGTGACTGACAGAAGTGGGGCCCAATCAGTGATACAGTTCAGTGGTGGGTTCCATGTAGGAGGTTCTGAAGACTTAGGATTTGTATTTTAATCAGCAGATTAAACTGATATTAAATATATTCACATAGGGATTCATTAACTTAGAGTAGAAAGTGCAGTTTTAGGTAGCGGGGACTTAAGCAACCCCAGTCTTGGAAAGCCATGACACTGTACTGTCACTCACAGGTATTCCATATAACATAATAGAGTGCTACAGTGATAATGTATTTTTGTAGGCCAACCCAGGAGTTTCTTCCGCCATGGGTTCTCCATGCTTTTTCCCATAGGTTTTTGGATAAATTAATAAAATAAGCTCTGTTGCAAACAAAGGCTTATGATATTCACATGTTTTGTTCAACAAGATAATCTCCACAAAGCAACACACTTTGCGATTTTTGAACCACACAACGCAATTAATATAATAAAAGTAGAAAACTAACGTTAGGCTAAAGTGAACCACAATAATCGGTCGCATTCCAAGATGTCACGTCACCACCACTGAGGCTTCATGTAGGGTTGACTCGTTTTGCAAGCGTGAGGTCCCTGAATGAGCATGTTCTGCACTCGTTTTGCACAAAAAGTGGCCGCCGGGGGTCGCCGTTTTGCCCGCTAAACATAAGGAGAAAGTCTGCAAAGCACTTGTGAATGATGTCAAATGCCAACAAGTGGTTCCTGTTGAGCCATGCTGGTTTTTGGATAAAAGAAATCAGCCAAGACCTCAGAAAGAAAATTGTGAACCTCCACAAGTCTGGTTCATCCTTGGGAGCAATTTCCAAACGCCTGAAGGTACCACACAAGTATAAACACCATGGGGCCATGCAGCCATCATACCACTCAGGAAGGAGACACGTTCTGTCTCCTAGAGATGAACGTGCTTTGGTGTGAAAAGTGCAAATCAATCCCAGAACAACAGCAAAGGACCTTGCGAAGATGCTGGAGGGTACAGGTACAAAAGTATCTATATCCACAGCAAAGCGAGTCCTATAACAACATAACCTGAAAGGCTGCTCAGCAAGGAAGAAGCCATTACTCCAAAACCGCCATAAAAAAGCCAGACTACAGTTTGCAACTGCATATGGGGACACAAATCGTACTTTTTGATTAAACAAAAATTGAACTGTTTGGCCATAATGACCATCGTTATGTTTGGAGGAAAAAGGATGAGGCTTGCAAGCCGAAGAACACCATCCCAACCGTGAAGCACGGGTGTGGCAGCATCATGTTGTGGGGGTGCTTTGCTGCATGAGTGACTGGTGCACTTCATAAAATAGATGGCATCATGAGGAAGGAAAATTATGTGGATATATTGAAGCAACATCTCATGACATCAGCCAGGAAGTTTGTGGGCAGAACTGAAAAAGCGTGTGCGAGCAAGGAGGCCTACAAACCTGACTCAGTTACACCAGTTTTGTCAGGAGGAATGGGTCAAAATTCCAGCAACTTATTGTGAGAAGCTTGTGGAAGGCTACCTGAAATGTTTGATCCAAATTAAACAATTTAAAGCAATGCTACCAAATACTAACAGAGTGTATTTTAACTTCTGACCCACTGGGAATGTGATGAAAGAAATAAAAGCTGAAATAAATAATTCTCTCTACTATTATTCTGAAATTTCACATTCTTAAAATAAAGTTGTGATCCTAACTGACCTAAGACAGGAGGTATTGCTAGGATTAACTGCCAGGAATTGTGAAAAACTGAGTTCAAATGGATTTGGCTAAGGTGTATGTAAACTTCCAACTTCAACTGTATTTGTCTCCCGAGAAAGTTGGCAACACTGTAAAGTAGTTTGCCATTGATTAGCAAGGGTGGGTTAGCTAGCTAGCAAGCTAACAAAGATCTTAGTTTAAAATAGCATTCAGAATTCATATTCTATAATTTGATAGAAAACTAAGTGATGAGACTAAAACTATAATGGAAAAGTTTGAATGAAGCCCAAACACAAGACACGACTAGCTAGCTACACTAGAGAGCAGCTAACAATCTGCTTGACGTAATGATGCGTAATTATTCCGGCAACCGTTGTAGTTTGAATATAGCAACTTCCTTTTTAAAACTATATAACAGCCTCAACATTCAAATTTAAGATATCAACGTGTGTAATTTATATCATAGAACAAAACGTGAAACTCTCTTAGGCTGATATTAACCTCTTCCTACCGAGGGCAAAATAGGCCAATTTTTGCCTGTTTTCACTAGTGACAAACAAAGGTGGTTATCTCAAATATGGTTCATGGCTTTTATTAAAGCAGACACCTGCAGTATTACGACTAAGCAGTGAGAACTCATAGAAATCCAGTTTTTGATACTTAACTACAACAATTTATGTACAGAAAATATAAAAAAACTAAAAAACGGGTACCTACATTCAAGTTTAAGAATTTTTACCTGGGGAGCTTCAAATGCTATGGAGGAAATGACTCCTCTATCTGATTCATCAATATGCTGCCTACCTCTGGTAACAATCTGGTGTCAATATCTCAAACCATTCAAATTTTACAGGGTTTTTTTCAGGTGAACCTTTTTCGTTATCCAAATGGTGCCAAATGTGCCAAAAATGGCAATGTTCCAGAAAGGTCTCAATATGATTTATTTTTTAGGTTTTTACAATAAAATGAGATAATTTGTCAATATTGGCAATAAAAGTTCATTTTTAGACGTGTTCTTGGTGCTCTTCATATTACACAACTAACTACCCAAGGTTACAAAAAGCTGTCAAAACCCATGTAGCAGCACAGTGAATCTTGTGTATTTCACCAGAGCCCCATTAGCCAGAAATGAGTCCAGGAATGTGCAAACAGGTTTTCAAATGAATAATGGGAATAGTATGAAACTTCCCTACACATTACTGCTTGCCAGTCCTGTCCTTTATTCTGTTGCCACCTCCTATGACAGGGACGTTGGGGTTGGGTTTTAGGAGGCAAAACTTTATACATGACAAACATATATCAACTATATACAAGTGCACTAAGGTGTACTACTAAAAGTGCAGTGGATAAAAAATCAAAAGTCCACCAGTTTCCTAGATAAAAAATAAAAACACCCCTGCTGTAACAAATAAAAAGATCCTTGCCCTCTAATTGCTGAAGTTACCGTATTTACACAAAGAAAGTACAAAATGGCAGGGTCCAAAAAGCTAAAAAAAAATGAACTAAAAACAAAAAAAGGCAAAGGATCAAAACATGGGGGTGGAGGGTGAGGAGAGATTATTTAACCATTCATACAGAAGCCATTTAGACTACACATTCCCTCAGGAGAGCAATCTGCATCATTACAAACCCCACTAACCCTGTCCATGGAATTGTCCACCATGTTGATATACCCATTAGTCCCCCTTATACAACAACAATCAACAATAATAATAATAAACAAGTACTCCCTCATGTTATCATGTTCTCTCCCTCATACCATGCATAAATTGCCATTTTGTTTACCTGCACAGCCTTCTGTACTGCATACAGAACAATTTACTCATATGGAACAATGACTTTACTAAACACTTCCAGAAGCCATTTCACACTCAAAAAAATCGATTTAGTAGCTCATCTCAGACACAAATAGATAGCTAGCTGCTTGTTACCTGTAATTTTGCTTGCTAGCTTGCCACTGTAAAGGTAATACTATCTATATTAATTTAGCTGAGAGGGACCGATTTTATGCATAAGTATAAAAGGTTAGTTAGCTTCACAGAAGAAACACAGGGATTCACGCATTGCAGCTAAATTGCACATTTCCTTCGATGCTTACACCAAACTTACCGTTTCCACAAACATCTGTGTTGTTGGCAACGCCACGTAACACGCGCGAGTTTGTCAACACAGACAATACACCCTTCAAGTTTACTTCATAAATTATTTATCATACCGTTGGAATGTGCAATTTGTAATATTAATTGTATGAAAAACAATAAAATACAGTTGACAATGTAATTACGAACCCGCATGGCATTGCGTGAATTCACACTGGTATATCGAAAAATCGGTAATACCACCAGCCCTAACGACGTTACCTGCCATGGCGAAATTCAATGCGTTTATAGCATAACACTGTTAGTATGATAAAACAACTTACATGTCAGCAACATCATCTCGGTCATCAGTGGATTCAGCGTCACTGAGACAGGATGAGTCTCCCTCGGCAAAAACATCTTCTGGCTTATCCAGTTCGTCTAGCACTTGGTGCACGGATAAACGCCTCAAAAATCTCGACATAACTACACAAAAACTGTATCAAAAAGGGCCTTACCTAATTAATTGTGCTTTGCTAAACGGAATGTAGCGAGCTACGCTACAAGGTAAAAACACTGCGCCATCTTGGTTCGATAATTACGCGTGGCCGCCACTTCCTTATGCGCAGGGCAGTATTTCCTTTTTTTACGACGGCATTGTGTTAAATGAGGGCTTGTTTGAAAGATAAGAGTCTTGGCTATTGCCTGGAATATTTGACAGACAGTTTTAAAACCCAATGGAAAGCAAATAATACTCAGAGTGGAGGCGGGTGGAAGACAGTTTTTCCCACTTCAGATAGGCCTATTGTGCTATCAGTCAAAGAAATACACCCAATTGACGACGGTTTTGCATAAATCTCTGCAAGCAAGTTCAAAACAACTCTGGCTAACATATACTAAGCCACGGGATTGGTACTCCAGAAACTGGCTGAGTTTCACAACGCCAAAGTGAACACAGCCGAATGAGTCGTAGTCAAGTGCAAAAAAGCACAAGTCGGTTTAAAATTGGAAAAAAATAATGTACAGCCGTATGAAAGTTTTAAAGTATTTTTTCTTGAAGCCTAAAGGTATAATGATTTTTCAAACCAAAGTATTGTGAAATACAATTAAGCAGAACAGTTTACCAGCACATTGTTTATGGTGTGACATCAAGCTGCAATACATGTTTGAGAATTAGGTCCGAGTTTCCAACGTTATTTACGAAGTTTTATCCCGACGTTTTGGGCTTAAAAACCACTTTCCCAGAAGGAATGGATATATCTTAAGGATATTTAATCAAAATATTGAGGTGAGCAGTTTATTATATATTATTAAATTAATGAAATGTATAATTTAATAATTTCCGTAACGCCCCGCGTTACCGCTAGGGGGCGTTTGGTATTAAGAGGTTAACCACAGACATTATTTTCAGCATAAACCGAAAACCCTACCAATGGGCAAAAAAGCATTGCAAATCTGGTGAAAGAACCCATTGTCATGGGGATTCAGCCTCTTTTTATTTCTGTGGTCGTTCTCCCTCGGAGCGGCTAGAGGGCGATCTTGCCTTACTTTTCCGTCCTCCACTCCGGGTTTTCTCTCTGCCTTCTTTTAATTCCCTACACCTGTCCTTGTTACCGAGCGGCCATATAAACCCTGTGTTTTCCTTTGTTCAGTGCTTAGTTGTTGTCTTGCAACTGCACTTAGCCGGTAAGGTATAGGACTTGGGATACTGTTTTCCTTGTTGTTTCAAATAAGCAAAGCAGGAAGTACCCTTAGCAAATTAGTTAGGTTTATATCATAGGATCTCTCTTTATTCCTTTTGCCTTTTGCCTCCATCCTTTAGAGGGGTACCTCTGTTTTATCTCTCTCGTCTGCTTTCTTTGTTGAAAGCGAGAGGTCTTTTCTTTTCTTTCACTACCACTCGTATCCTCGAGTTCTCGCCCTGTTAGGGTCGTTTTCATTTCTTTCCTGTTTTACTTGCCTCCTTTATTTTCTTTCCTTATTTTTGAGAGTTGAGGCGAATTCTTACTTTTCGCGAATTGTTTTCGCGTTTGTGGCTGTTCCTACGGGGATAGCTTTTAGAATCCCTTTGTCGTGTCAGGTCCTCCGAACCCGCAGGGAGTAGAGAGGAGAGCCTGTACTGGGACCCCTTTGTGGAGGGGGGTTCCATGGAGGAGGATGATCCTTCTGTTTCTGATTTTGAGTGGGGAATGTTATCTGACGTTCCTTCCGAAACCCTGGAGGTGGTAGGGGCGATCGAGTTTCGCCTGCCCACTAATATACCAGAGGAATATTCTGACCTCGCTGAGGTTTTTAGTAAGCAACGCGCTACTACGTTACCTCCGCATAGGCCGTATGACTGCGCTATTGAACTATACCCGGGCACAGTTCCTCCCAGGCGATCCCTTTATTCTTTGTCGGGCCCTGAGAGCGCAGCTATGAAAAAATACATCGAGGAATCCCTGGCTAACAGTTTTATTAGACCTTCCACCTCACTGGGGGCTAAGACCCTGTATAGATTATCAGGGTTTTAATGACATCACCGTTAAGAACAGGTACCCACTTCCACTCATGAACTCTGCAGGGCGCGTTGGTCTTTACTAAGCTCGACCTTTGCAATGCTTACAATCTGGTGTGCATGCGTGAGGGCGATGAGTGGAAGACTGTGTACTACGAGTACCGGGTGATGCCTTTCGGCCTCACTAGCGCCCCCTCTGTCTTCCAGGCGCTAGTGAACAACGTTCTTAGAGAAATGCTGGAGAGATTCGTCTTTGTGTACTAGGCGATATAAAAAAATTTTCTCCGGATCTTCCCTCTCACGTCGGTCACATTAGGCAGGTGTTGGAAGCACTCCTTAAGGCGCAGCTATTCATGAAAGCCGAGAAGTGTTCGTTCCACACTAGCTCTGTCTCTTTCTTGGGCTTCATTGTGGCGGATGGAAAAGTCCTTATTGACCCCGAGAAAGTTTTGGCGGTAAAAGACTGGCCCACGCCAGCTTCAGTAAAGGAGGTACAGCGCTTCCTTGGCTTTGCTCATTTTTATCGGCGGTTTATCCGCAACTTTAGCCCAGTGGCCGCCCCTATCACAGCCCTTACAAAAAAGCATCATCTGCTAATTTCCAGTGGAACTCTAGGGCTGAGGTAGCATTTCTGGAGCTAAAAAAGTGGTTTAGCTCCGAACCCATTCTGATCACCCCCAGTCCCTCCCCTTTGTAGTAGAGGTGGATGCTTCAGAGCTGGGAGTAGGAGCTATTCTCTCTCAGCATTCTCCACTGGACCGCAAACTTTACCCGTGCACATATTTCTTTCGTGCTTTAACACCTGCCGAGAGAAATTACGATGTAGGGGAACGGGAGCTGTTGGCAGTCAAGCTGGCATTAGAAGAGTGGCTCCGACCCAGGTCCAGGTGGGGGTCCGCCCCACTGTTTGTTTGTTCCTTCCCAATTGCGATCTCGGGTTCTCCAGTAGGGTCACGCTTCACAGCTGGCTGCTCATCCTGGCATCCACTGGACGAAGGAATTTTTTTCCCGTTGCTTTTGGTGACCTAAACTCAAGAGCAATGTGCGGGAGTATGTCGCCACTTGTGCGGTGTGTGCCCGCAACAAGGGCTCGCAGCTCCCAACCTTGGGTCTCCTACGACCTCTACCCGTGCCCAGCCGCCCCTGGAGCCACATAGCTCTCGATTTCTTCACCGACTTGCCACCATCCCAGGGTAACACTGTTATCCTGGTGGTGGTAGAGAGATTTTCGAAAGCGGCCCACTTCATCGCCCTTGCCAAACTGCCGTCAGCACCAAAGACAGCACAGTTTATGGTGGACCACGTTTTTAGGGTTCACGGTCTCCCACTAGACGTGGTCTCCTCCTTCTGTGCCCTACTGGGGGCATCTGTCAGCTTGTCTTCCGGTTTCCATCCAGAGACAAACGGACAGATGGAGCTCACAAACCTGACCCTGGAGAGCACTCTGTGGTGCCTAGCTGCCTCTAATCACATGTCCTGGAGTCGTCACCTCGCCTGGGCAGAGTACGCTCACAACACCTTGCGTAACGCATCCACAGGGTTTTCTCCATTTGAGGCTCAGCTGGGTTACCAACCTCCGTTGTTTCCTGAGTTGGAGAAGGAGGTGGAGGTGCCCTCCGCAGGGTCCTTTGTTCGGAGGTGCTGATCTGTATGGAGGCGTGTGCGCGCGTCTCTCCTGCGTGCCACCTCTAAGCAAAAAATTTTGGCCGACAGGCGTTGTCGCCCAGCCCCTTTCTACAGGGTCGGGCAACGAGTATGGCTCTCTACGCAAGATCTGCCCTTGTATGTGGAATCCCGCAAACTCACTCCCCGGTTTGTGGGTCCATTCAAGATTACCCACAAAATTAATCCAGTCACCGTGCGCTTACAGCTTCCACGCTCTATGCGCATCCATCCCACTTTCCACGTCTCCCACTTGAAACCTGTGCTGGTGAGCGCTCTCGCTCCTACAGAATTAAAAATCCAGACACACCAACTCACTAGTTCCCGTCAGGTTACTGACCTCGATAGTCGCCCTTTGGGTTCCGGGACCATAAAAGAGATAACTGGTTCTGTACTCATGCGCACATCCTTTCAGGGGCACTCGGAGAGGATACTTTTTTTTTTGGTTGATTTCCCCGTCTTATCCACTTGTTTTAGGACATTTGTGGCTGGTCTTATATGACCCCCATGTTAAATGGGGCAGAGACAGGGATCCTATTCACCAGTGGGGTTCCCAGTGCCAATCCCACTGTCGTCCTGTTATTTACCCCTCTTCGGGCTGCGCTCCTGGGGGTTCCGAACTCAGCTCCGTTAGTGATTTGGAGGAAGCGGAGTTTCATTTTGATCAGGATACTTCCTGTTCCTATGGGGATAACGTTTAGAATGCCTTTGTCGCGTCTGGTCCTCCGAACCCGCAGGGAGTAGAGAGGAGAGCCTGTACTGGATCCCTTTGCGGAGGGGGGTTCCATGGAGGAGGATGATGCTTCTGTTTCTGATTTCAAGTGGGAAATGTTATCTGATGTTTTTTCTGAAACCCGGGAGGTGGTAGGGGCAATCGAGTTTCGCCTGCCCACTAATATACCGGAGGAATATTCTGACCTCGCTGAGGTTTTTAGTAAGCAACACGCTACTACGTTACTTCCGCATAGGCCATATGACTGCGCTATTGAACTATACCCGGGCACAATTCCTCCCAGGGGATCCCTTGGGCCCTGAGAGCGCAGCTATGAAAAAATACATAGAGGAATCCCTGGCTAACAGTTTTATTAGACCTTCCACCTCACTGGCTTGTTAAGAAAAAAGATGGGGGGCTAAGACCCTGTATAGATTATCGGGGTCTTAAGAACATGTACGCACTTCCACTCATGAACTCCGTATTCGAGCGTCTGCAGGTAAGCCGTCGCCGCCCCCCCCGGTTCGTGGAGGGTGGTCCGGTTTATACCGTTCGGCACATTTTGGCAGAGAGACGGGTGGGCAGAGGTGTCCAGATTTTAGTTGACTGGGAGGGCTGTGGCCCTGAGGAGCATTGCTGGGTCCCCTCCAGGAACATCTTGGACCCAGCACTCATTAGGGATTTCTGCAGGGGGAAGGCTGAGCGATCGTCTGGGGTCGTCCCTCCTTTTCTAGAGGGCGCTCTTGCCTTACTTTTCCGTCCTCCAGTCCGGGTTTACGCTCTGCCTTCTCCTAATTCCCTACACCTGTCCTTGTTACCAAGCGGCCATATAAACCCTGTGTTTTCCTTCCTCACTTCTGGGTTTTAGGACTACAAACTTTAGCACTCTATACAGAAAGCCCTTTGTCACACAATTATACCACTTTAAAAACACCTAGCTGAAGGGATTTGAAACTATTCAACCAACTCTCAAGTCTGTCATTTACAGTCAAACCGGAAAGTCTCACCACCCCTTTCACCTTCTCCACGTTTTATTACGTTACAGACATATTCCAAAATTGATTAAATTCATTTTTTTCCCTCAAAATTCTACACACAACACCCCATAATGACAATGTGAAAAAAGTTTTTTTGAGATTTTAGCAAATTTATTAAAAATAAAAAACTAAAATTTCTCATTTACATAAGTATTCATACCCTTTGCTTTAATGTATTTTTAAAGTATCATATTTCATATTTGGTCGAATATCCTTTACATGCTGTTACTTCCTGAAGTCTGTGACCATCAACATCAAAAAACTGTCGATATCTTATTTGCAGGTACTGTTACAAGCGATACTATAACCTCTCTGCATTTGAATGGATCTCTATGGAAATTGGGGGGTGAGACTAGATTCAGCTGTAAATTACACTGGTACAGTATGGAACACATGGCTGGCTAAATGGCTGTAAGTTATCAAGGGTCTGAGCTATCAAACGAGCCCCAAACCACTCTGTTGCCAGATATGGAGTAGATGTGGATGGATCACTGCAAGGGTTATTTCTCCGGACTCATTTTCCTATAGAACTCTATGGGGAAAAAAGTCAGGAGAAACAACCCTTAAAGTGATCCATCCACATCTACTCCATATCTGGCAACAGAGTGATGGTTTGGGGCTCGTTTGATAGCTCAGACCCTTGATAACTTACAGCCATTTAGCCAGCCATGTGTTCCATACTGTACCAGTGTAATTTACAGCTGAATCTAGTCTCACCCCCCAATTTCCATAGAGATCCATTCAAATGCAGAGAGGTTATAGTATCGCTTGTAACAGTACCTGCAAATAAGATATCGACAGTTTTTTGATGTTGATGGTCACAGACTTCAGGAAGTAACAGCATGTAAAGGATATTCGACCAAATATGAAATATGATACTTTAAAAATACGTTAAAGCAAAGGGTATGAATACTTATGTAAATGAGAAATTTTAGTTTTTTATTTTTAATAAATTTGCTAAAATCTCAAAAAAACTTTTTTCACATTGTCATTATGGGGTGTTGTGTGTAGATGTTTGAGGCAAAAAATTAACTCAATCTATTGTAGTATAAGTCTGTAACGTAATAAAACGTGGAGAAGGTGAAAGGGTGGGGAGACTTTCCGGCTTGACTGTATATAGCATTGGACAATATTTTTATTTTATACACACAGGTGTTTATTTTGACTGGGCTCAGAAAAATAATGTGGATTAGCCTGACCAAGCTGCTATAATTCAAGACACATTTACTTGAAAAATCTTATCCATGTGTCTGTAGGGTAATGCTGCGCCAGCAGTGGCAGGATGGATTCCCCCCTGCATGTCACAGGGCATGTAAATATAGAGCACCAATTCTATTCCTGCGCCTCCTTACCTCAGAGGGACAGGTAAAGCCGTTGCCATGACCACAACTTGCAAGCTTAATTCCTCCAAGCAGTTCTAACTATTCTTATCTTGAGCACCACTCTCCCTTTAGTGGCTAGTCTTAGTACTGCAAAGTTTAATTGCAGGGAGTGATCTAAAATGTTGACACACACGTTTGCGTGCATGCATGTGCACTATAGTGCATGTGTGTGCACTACAGTTTATAAACTGAACAACATAGGAAAGCACCATGTAGCCATCCATAACCTATTTGCAGTCCTGAGAGATTGGCATAAAGGAGGTAACTTGCGTTTTTTCTTTTTTGTTTCTTTAGTACAACAGATAATGCTACTATTCATCTATGAACTATTCATCCATTTTAATTAACTACATAGTTTTGTTACAGTCGTGATTTAAATGAGTATATCTCGCTGAATAATTGGAGTAGAAAGATAATATTGTCATCAGCAGAAAGCTGAGACTATCCTATTTATAACTATAATACTCAAGATGTCATAGCTTCCGCACGCCCCGTCCACATTTTAAAAAAATCTAATATATGGTCAACCTATACAATAGGCTACAAAAGAAACTAGATTAACAATTCCTAAAGAAATTGTAGGTGTGGTTGCTTTGCAGTGGTATCAATTACTGGAAATGGTATAGAAATATGGTAATAGGCTATGGTATAGTGTGAGGTGGTAAATAGAAGGTGGACATGGTATAGATTAGAATAGAATAGAATAACTTTTATTTTCCTGTTTGGGAACTTCAGTTGTAGCCGCAGCAACAACAAAAAGACAGAGACGGTGGGGCAGACCCACAGCACACAAACATATCAAATAAAGACATTCATTAGAATCATTTCATTAATCAAGTGAATTAAAGTGGAATACAGCCATGCTGCCATGATTAAAAATAGCCCCTGCTGTCCCGAGATGTCTAGTGGCATTAAGCAGTCAAACACACAAAAGTGTTGTTGTGCTCAACGGATCCACCCAACTGCGTCAACCTTCCCAGTCGTCGCCTCACTCCTCCCCCGCATTATCTTCTTCTTCCATTCCCTGGTTGGCTTTTGAAGATTTCCTGCACTTCCGGATCAGTCCCGACATCACATCTTCAACTCCGGTGAAGAGCGATGGTAAACTTTGTTGCTGCTTATCCAACGGACATTCCAGAGCATATGTTGCAACTAGACAATTCGTCAATATTATAAAAACGAGCAGCAAGAATGCCCTGAAAAATCTCCAGCCCACTTCCCCGTCCCACAACAGACACACAGCGCATGAAAAAAAACAAATGACAAAAGCCAGACACAACAAAATACATTCAAATTAACAAACACAAACACGAGAGACAGCTGGACTACATGTCGCCAATACAGCACCACGTGACGCGTTATGAATGTTATGAAGTGGTAATGTGGTATAAAGGGATCTAAAGAAGGTGAAAGTGTTAAAATATGATGATGTATTTTGTGGTAAGTAGTCTAAAGAACCTGGAAGTGATACAAAGAAATTATGAATTGTGATGAAAGCACAAAAAGGTAATTTCAATCCTTCTGGGATAGTATTGTTAGGTCATAACAGTGTTGTAGAGCAAGGCATTGTGATGTCATAAGCAGTGTAATATGTTACAGCATCCACATATTGCATCAGTTTTCAAAATGTGCCCATTGACTCCCATTCATTTTTTTGGCGATAAAAGGTCAATTATCTGAAAAAGTGTATAATTCACATTGTAATCTTGATATTTTAGTCTTGCTTGTGCGCGCTCCTGTGTGTAACAGACAGGAGGGTATGCGCGTTGTGCACACGCCTATGTAGACGCACTTATATGCACCGTTAAAATAACATTTAAACAACTGTGACATGACTTTAGACCAGGTTTGTGGTGGTTCTAGCGCAAGCGCTTTCTGCTGGCTCAAGATAGCAATACGCCAAAAATCATCCTGGCCACTCCTCATCTTAAGACCAACACGCCCAGTTCACTTGCAATGGGTGCAAGAATACACGGTATTTAAACGACGTGAGCGCTAGGCGTTATAATGAACCCTGCGCCGCGTGTAAGATAGCAAAGACACTTGCGTTTGGGTTAGCGCCGGGTGTAAGATAGGGCCCACTAAGTTGACTGTGCCTTTAAACAGCTTGGAAAATTCCATAAAATTATGTCATGGCTTTATAAACTTCTGATAGGCTAATTGACATTATTTGAGACAATTGGAGGTGTATCTGTGGATGTATTTTAAGGCCTTCCTTCAAACTCTTTGCTTGACATCATGGGAAAATCAAAAGAAATCAGCCAAGATCTCAGAAAGAAAATTGTGAACCTCCACAAGTCTGGTTCATCCTTGTGAGCAATTTCCAAACGCCTGAAGGTACCACACAAGTATAAACACCATGGGGCCACGCAGCCGTCATACCGCTCAGGAAGGAGATGTGTTCTGTCTGCTAACGTGAACGTGAACGTGCTTTGGTGCGAAAAGTGCAAATCAATCCCAGAACAACAGCAAAGGACCTTGTGAAGATGCTGGAGGGAACCGGTACAAAAGTATCTATATCCACAGTAAAACGAGTCCTATATCGACATAACCTGAAAGGCTGCTCAGCCAGGAAGAAGCCACTACTCCAAAACTGCCATAAAAAAGCCAGACTACAGTTTGCAACTGCACATGGGGACAAAGATCTTACTTTTTGGAGAAATGTCCTCCGGTCTGATGAAACAAAAATTTAACTGTTTGGCCATAATGACCCTCGTTATGTTTGGAGGAAAAATGGTGAGGCTTGCAAGCCGAAGAACACCATCCCAACCGTGAAGCACGGGGTGGCAGCATCATGTTGTGGGGGTGCTTTGCTGCAGGAGGGACTGGTGCACTTCATAAAATAGATGGCATCATGAGGAAGGAAAATTATGTGGGTATATTGAAGCAACATCTCAAGACATCAGCCAGGAAGTTAAAGCTTGGTCGCAAATGACTCTTTCAAATGGACAATGACCCAAAGCATACTTCCAAAGTTGTGGCAAAATGGCTTAAGGACAACAAGGTATTGGAGTGGCCATCACAAAGTCCTGCCCTCAATCCAATCGAAAATTTGTGGACAGAACTGAAAAAGCGTGTGCGAGCAAGGAGGCCTACAAACCTGACTCAGTTACACCAGTTCTGTCAGGAGGAATGGGCCAAAATTCCAGCAACTTATTGTGAGAAGCTTGTGGAAGGCTACCCGAAACATTTGACCCAAGTTAAACAATTTAAAGGCAATGCTACCAAATACTAACAGAGTGTATGTAAACTTCTGACCCACTGGGAATGTGATGAAAGAAATAAAAGCTGAAATAAATCATTCTCTCTACTATTATTCTGACATTTTACATTCTTAAAATAAAGTTGTGATCCTAACTGACCTAAGACAGTTTACTAGGATTAAATGTCAGTGAAAAACTGAGTTTAAATGGATTTAGCTAAGGTGTATGTAAGCCTTCGACTTCAACTGTATGTATGCCTTGTTTGCATCCTTTTTAAAGTTAACACCATAATCTCTACAGTCTCAGCAAAGGGAGACAGGAGGTTGGGGTGGGGAGGTTTGACTAATGTATTTCCATTTTAAAAATGATTTGTGTGAGTTCTGTCAATAGAACAAAAGAGCACAAATGAGGATTACATACACCACAAATTACATTCAGTGCAAATTGCCTATATAATAAGGATTATATTACAATTCATTAGAGTCACATACAGTTTGTGAATCCCTAGCTTGTGACTGGGGGTCTTGTTCTTTCTCTTTACACATTCATAAAATCTTTTTTTAAAATACCCCTTCTGAAGTAGATGCATTTTGACCTGACAGAAATGTACTGACCTGACATTAGTTCCCTCAGCTCAGTGATCTTGTGAGTGTGATCCCCCAAATACAGAAAAAAAACTTCACTTTTTATATAAGCGACTCCCTGCTCCAACTAGCTAAGTAACGTAGCAGAAGCTAGCCAGTCATTTGAGTCATTGGTCTAGCCAGCAAGCAGCAGCAATTCCTAAGCAGTTGGTGAAATGGTGAACGACTGTACTTTTCTCTTTTTTTTTCAGTTTAGATACAATCTTGAAGACCCACCTCTTCTTGGATTCAAGAATTAAACTTGGAATTTTATTTACTTAGCTGATTACTGCAAGATTGTTATAGCAAGCTTTATTATGCTAGCTATATGGATGCCAGATTTCCATGACTTAAAAATAATAAATATTTATTTGATGTGTATTAGTATTATTATTATTTATGTTTTATTTGTATTTTGGCATAAGTTAACTTACATTTAGTGCTTTAATGATGTTGCACATACACTTGCTTGTGTGTCACTTGCATTGTAGCTAATTAGAATCTGCTAGCTAAATGCACATAATGTAATGTAATTAGTCAATCAGTGCAGTTAGCTACAGTTTAATAAACTGTCATTAGCTACTTCAAGCTTGCTAGCCCTCACATAACATGAATGGTTTCTGTAGAGTTCTGTGGTCCAAACAGACGGCACATTCGCTAGATGTTCACAGCTTATGAGTCTGCCAACAACAACATATAGGCCTATCCAAGATTCTGGGCCAGATTGGTGGTGTTTGTGTAATATCATATGCAATGATGTATTAGTAGTGATAATTAGCTAACTGGTTACCATTTAGCCTACAAAACGTAATGAACATTCTAAATCAGTGTCAGTTATAGTAATATTAGTGATGACCGAATAGCCAACTAGCTACAATAGTACCTTACTTCACACTGTTTCAAAAGGTACCAGTTTGGCCACAATACATTCTGCTATTATTGCAATGTAGCTGTGTCTTAGTGCCAAGCTAAAACCTGCACCCACACCGGCCTCCTTTTCAGATAAGATTTCCCACCCAGGGGGGGTATACTACAAAGCAGTGCAGTTATCCAGCTAACTCAGTAATCCTGCTTTGTACAAACCCCAATTCCAAAAAGGTTTGGACAGTATGTAACATGCACATAAAAGCAGTGATTTGTAAATTATTTTTTACATATATTTAATTGAAAACAGTACAAAGAAAAGATATTTAATGTTTTACCTTATCAACTTTATTGATTTTTGTAAATATACGCCAATTTCGAATTTGATGCCTGCAACACGTTCCATTAGTTGAATGTATTTAAATTTGAGCAGTGCAACATTTCCATAGCTTCTGTTCCATTTTGTCATTCCTGGTGTTTATACAATTTTGTTTTGAGACATAAGTGCTGACAAAACTACTTCGCTTGGAGGTCTGGACTTCACTTGATATTCATGCCGTGGGAGGAGCAGAAACAACCCACACAGCACTGAGGAAAGTCAAAGTCTGGAAAAGCGTAGACGTAGAGTCTTGAAGCATGAGAACAGGACAGAACATTGTGTCCATGGTGACAAAAGTGCTTAAATGGGAGTTAACATCAGGCATTCCTTCCATAAACCGCCTGGTGTTCTGTCATTACATTTGCAATTTATAGTAAATGTTCACATCTGTAATTTGAGGATTGCTTGATTGTCTTTTAAAGGTGCAACATTATTTGTTGTCCAGCTGTAAGCGGAAGTGCTATTTATGCAGTGACAGGGCATTGTGCAGCAGTCATGTTGTGCATAACAATACAAGCTACCTCTCTTTCACGTGGGATAACTAATTATGAATTGTTATCATTTAAATTGTGAAAGACAATGCATTAAGCATTTTTACTGGTTGATCACTAGTCAGCAGCATCCATTGGCTGTAGTGTGAAGATGATACTAAAGTGTGTGTTTGTTTGGTGTGGGGGAGGGTTTAGTGGAACTGTCCTGAAAGTTTAGTAGAAAAACATGCGGACCTCACTACCAGATGAATATATGTAGTTACTCTTGACTTTACACATATTTCAATGTTACAACATATTATTTTATACTTTTTAGAGTTCCTTCACCTGTACTGCTTCACTCAGAAAGTGCTGATCCATAAGCTATGAGAATTCAGTACTCTATAGAAGGAGGTTCCAAAACTGAAGTTTGGTACTCTGTGGGTCTATGAAGTCCTAAGTGGTCCTCAACAACATATATATTTCCCCTTTTAAGAGCATTTATTTTTTTATTTTTAGACGTGTCATGAATTACACATTATAGACTTTCATATGAACTAACACAAGTGTAGTACACATCCATGTTAACTCTGTGATCAGTGTAACACCTAAGTAGGCTAATTATGTAGATCATGGTTGTGATCAATTCCGTTTTCATTTCAGCCAATTTACAAAATGAATTGAAATTCAAATTCATGTATTTAAAAATGCCTATACGGTTCTGTGAGGAGTTTTGTGAACTGACTGAAATTAAAATTCTTTGCAAAATGTGCTATATAAATGAAGCGTGTCAGATCAAATAAAATTTCATGTACAATTGTGTTAAACAGCCTCTGCATCGCAACCTGTATTGGGCGTTGGATAAACATATCAAAGATGCCTCTGCATCGCAACCTGTATTGGGCGTTGGATAAACATATCAAAGATGCCTCTGCATCGCAACCTGTATTGGGCGTTGGATAAACATATCAAACATTAACCTTTTTACTGAGGTGGGGGTCCTCAGCCATAGGGTGGTTAATTTAGGGGGTGTTGTCATTTAAATGTTGGGTATTAGTTCTTTTTTTGTTACACTGAAGAAAGCTTGAAGCTGAAACATCTGTGTTTGTTCCTCAATATTAAATATTATCGCTAAGGTGTATTTGAGGCATTTTTTGGTGTGCGGAGCTTTCATTTTGTTCCCTTGGGTATTAGTTGTGTAAACAATGAGTACCACAAGCCAATCAAAAGAGATCTCTAATGTTTTATTACCTGCATCAAGTACATAAATACATGAGTATTCCATACCGCATCAGTTAAACGTAAAGTATAAAACCATATCCTGTAAGCTGACTATTCCAAACCACATTCTCTAAGCCTAAATGTGACCTTCCACCAGTCAATGCCATAAAACCACTACCTACAGCTTTCAAATTTTTAAATGTACAATATTGTTAACAGTAATCATGTTACATGTACTAAAATTATAAATTGTAGGTTCATGTGTTAACACAGTGCCTATGTCAGATGTATACTGTAATTGAAGACATTTAAAATGTGCCATCTCCATTGAGAGGATCCAAGCTTTGTAGTCCTGGCAGTCACTGTAGACTGCCACAGCCTGATGACCACTCCGTGGAAGGCACGCACACGCAAGTACACAAACACACACAAAGACGAATACGCACTCATGAAAGAACACGTCAGCACACACACGCACAAATACACACACACCCCTCACACACAGATGCACACAGCCCGATTCAAGAAAATTCCAGTCCCGGTTGGTTATATTATACACTGTCAACATATATGTTGCTAATCTTACAATAAATCTATGATAAATCCATTTCTATGACCATATAACATACTAGAAACAATGACGTACTAGATTACTCAGTTTATAAAAAGTACATTCCCCCACCATTAAGTCATTAGTTATTAGTCTAATTCATAGAGATGCACAGTAACCAGCATGCAATTCATAGTCCAGGTCACAGCTGGCCTGGCTTCCCTGTGACATCGGTCTGAACAGTACACATCTTCTGCAGAACTCCTGATGGAGCTCCATGTTTGCTTCCTGTAGATATATCAGTTTTTCTACATGGAGTTTTTTTTCCTGAAAAGTTACCATGGTAACAAGCAGTTCCATTTAATGTGCATGTGAGTTGTAGGCATTACTGCCAGATGACCACCAGGGGGCGCCTATGACAAACAGTGAACAGTGCCCTGCTGGCAAGCAAATCATCCTGTACAGGGACATATGGCCCACTCCACCACACTGCAGAACTGACATATAGGGATTCAATAAATTATTTCTCTCATTAATATACTCTCTCAGTTTGTCTTTTAAATATACAGAACTTCACCTCCTCACTTTAATCCTAGGCACAAAGCTTTTGCCCTCAGAAAAGGTTTGAGATGGTTCTTTACCATCTGTGGAGTCATAAGAGCCCCTTGGCAACCCACTGACCTTCTTACCTCTCCTTCTACCCTGTTGGAAGTCCTGGGCGGGGTCTGTCAACCTCAAAGCACAGGACTGAGGCTGACCTGGGCGGGGTCTGTCAACCTCAAAGCACAGGACTGAGGCTGACTTGGGCGGGGTCTGTCAACCTCAAAGCACAGGACTGAGGCTGACCTGGGCGGGGTCTGTCAACCTCAAAGCACAGGACTGAGGCTGACCTGGGGTTGGAATGCAGTTACACTGCATCTGTACTGTGATTGGTGCAGCTGCACTGCTTATGTAACATCATTGCTGGCGGTTTGACTGAGTTTGGCAGTTCGTGATTTGTCACCGGGTTTCTCCCGTCAGTACGAATGTAAGTTAATCACACAGTGAAGAGACGCAGATAGTAGACAGACAGGAGGAAAAAAATGGTGGTCGCTCTAGGGGCTGAATGCCGGCTGGCCTGGGATCCGCTCCATGATCCACGAGCTCACCTCCTGCAGAACTGAGTCCACTGTCTCTGGCAGGTCATGGTGAAGGGCATGGTATGCACCATCATACACCTGAGACACACACAGTGATCAGTACACCTGAGATACACAGATCCATACATCTGAGAGACACACTGATCCCTACACCTGAGACACACACTGATCAGTACACATGAGAGACACACACTGATCCATACATCTGAGAGACACACTGATCCCTACACCTGAGAGACACACACTGATCAATACACCTGAGAGACACACACTGATCAGTACACCTGAGAGACACACACTGATCAATACACCTGAGAGACACACACTGATCAGTTCACCTCAGACACACACTGATCAATACACCTGAGACACATACACACACTGATTAATACACTTGAGACACACACTGATCAATACACCTGAGAGACACACTGATCAATATACCTGAGACACACGCTGATCATTACACCTGAGACACACACTGATCACTACACCTGAGACACACATTGATCAATACACCTGAGACACACACTGATCTGCGACACACATACACAAATACACAAACACAAACACCATTCCCCCTCAAACACATGCAAAATATACACACACAACTTCTCAGACATACTGAAGCCCATACACACACATGCAGAAATGCAATGGATTGAGTAGGAGGTGGGATGGTATGAATTGTGGCCTGAGCACCTGGAAGTTGTTAGAGTGAGATAGCAGGGATTCTTTGAACACATTCTTCCATGTAACCACAGACCACATGTTTGGCTTCACATAAATTGCTTTGTAGAATTTGTTCTTCTAATTTTGAACAGTGAGAATTAAGTTTTATGTATTACGAGAAAGACAAGCAGATGGAGGGAGAGATATAGGCGAGAGAAGACAAGAAGTGTAGAAAAAGATAAATAGATACAGAAAAGGCATATAATGCCAAAACACTGTACAAAGGGGCTCTCATGCAAATTCTACATATTTTAATACCTGTTAGCAGGTGGTAAATATTTCACATTTTATTAGCTATGCATTGTAATTAATTATTTTACAAATGCTTGTGTTTGTGTGTGTTTGTGTGTGTGTGTCTGTGTGTGTGAGAGAGGGAGAGACATCCCACCTTCAGCTTTTTGTCAGTGCTCTTAGTGTTTTCCATCATCAGCTGCGAGCCGCTGATGTGACACAGGTTGTCAGCATCACCATGGAGAAGTAGGAAGGGCCAGGTAATGGCAGGAATGGCCTTCTCAATCTGTTGCGTGGCAGCGATCAGCTGCATCCCAAATGACACACGTAGACCGCCGTGGTAGTTCAGCTCGTCTTTGTCATAGGCCTCTACCTTCAGGGGGAAAGGTGCTGCTCAGACCTCAGTGCAACGCATACGCTCACCACAAATGACCTCAACACCTCAAGTTTAGAGCCGACCCACACTGGCCCACACCTCACATCATACATGCTCAGTGCCGATCCGCATTGTACATGTGCTTGGTGCAATAAACAATCATTAGGCTTACCTCCTTCGGCTCCCGAGAGATCCATTTGGATTCAATAGATCCCAGAGTGAGGCTCGGCATGATGTGATTTAGAATCTTTGCCATGAACACCTGCAGAGACCATAGACAACAGCTCAAAATGTCATTCAATTTATTCAACCTACACATATGAAAAAAGCCCACTCAGTCCATACACCTGACCCCACTCAACCATATATAAGCCATCCATCAATTATCTATAGCCACTTGTCCAACTCAGGGTCACACGCTATATACTGTATAATTTTATATAACAATTCATATTCCAGACATGTTATATAACCACTCTGGACTCAAGTGGCAGAATCTGGACTCAACTGTAGAACTGTGTGATCACAGTATTCTGTGGCAGAACTGTGTGGCTATTATTCCATTGTAGAATGATGTGATAATAGTAATAGTCTGCTTTAGAACTATGTACTGTACTGATACACTATAGAACTGTGTGAATGAAATATTCCACTGAGGAATATGTTATACAACTGTGACTAATATTCTATCCACAGGCTGAAATTTGAGGCAGGAGAGTAAAGGTGACAGGGCCGGGGCTCACCTTGATGGGTGTGGCTGATTCTGGGTTCATCTGGACCATGGGTGCAATCAGCACCACTCCAGCAAAATCATTTGGTCTCTCACATGCAGTCAGAACTGAGATCGCCCCACCCTGCAACAGCATACTCTTCTCATAACACCACACTCTACTATACTGACGATGAGGTTATCCAGCATAACCCTCCACTGCACTGACAATTAAGCCATCTCTCGTCACACTCCACTGTACTGATGATGATGTCATCTAATATCACCCAGCTGCTGCAGGGAGATAGAGCCCTACCCTGAGAGGTGGCATTGCCCTACATGTAGCGCACACCGGTGAGATGGCACATTCGGCGAAACACACAGTGAGTGCGCTCACATACACACCCACACATATATACACACCCATATACAGGTGACACTGGTTAGTGAGTAATACAGACAGGTATTTATGCAAATGTGAGATTGAAACACACAGATAAACACACATACACACACATACACACAGGTGAAGGGGTGTCAGTGGTCATGTCCAGATACAGTAAAGATGAAGAAAGTAGAACATAAAGAGTACAAAGGAAGAGAAGTGCAAGTGCAGAAAAGATCCGCTCTGTTCTCAGCTGATTGGACACACAAATATCAGTCATCTCTATTGAAGCTGGAAGAATACTGCTTTTGTGCACAGACTGAATCTAGTTGCATGAAACACAAACGCACCATTATGTAAGGCCCTGGCAGTTCTGAACTGAATAAGGAATTGTGCCAGTCTGCAGAAAGCGGGAGATGAGAGAGGGGTATTCCACAAAATAGACACTCACTGCATAAAAACTGTGTATAGTTCCACTGCACATGCTCTCTCTGTAGGGTTCTACTGAACATGCTTTATGTGTAGAGCTTACCACACATGTTCTATGCTTGGGGTCTACCATGCTCTCTCTGTAGAGTTCTACCGCACATGCTCTCTCTGTAGGGTTCTACTGAACATGCTTTATGTGTAGAGCGTACCACACATGTTCTATGCTTGGGGTCTACCATGCTCTCTTTGTAGAGTTCTACCGCACATGCTCTCTCTGTAGGGTTCTACAGAACATGCTTTATGTGTAGAGCTTACCACACATGTTCTATGCTTGGGGTCTACCATGCTCTCTCTGTAGAGTTCTACCGCACATGCTCTCTCTGTAGGGTTCTACTGAACATGCTTTATGTGTAGAGCTTACCACACATGTTCTGCACTTGGGATCTACCACACATGCTCTCTCTGTAGAGTTCTACCACACATGTTCTCTCTGTAGAATTCTACCACACATGCTCTCCTGCTCTCTCTGTAGAGTTCTACTGCACATGCTCTATCTGCAAGGTTCTACTGAACAGGCTTTACGTGTAGAGTTTACCACACATGTTCTGTGCTTGGGGTCTACCACACATGTCCTCTCTGAAGATTTCTAACACACATGCTCTCTCTGTAGAGTTCTACCACACATGCTCTCTCTGTAGAGTTCTACCACACATGCTCTCTCTGAGAGTTCTACCGCACATGCTATCTCTGTAGTTCTACCACACATGCTTTTGCACATGCTCTCTCTGTAGAGTTCTACCACACATGCTCTCTCTGTAGAGTTCTACCACACATGCTCTCTCTGTAGAGTTCTACCACACATGCTTTTGCACATGCTCTCTCTGTAGAGTTCTACCGCACATGCTTTTGCACATGCTCTCTCTGTAGAGTTCTACCACACATGCTCTCTCTGTAGAGTTCTACCGCACATGCTCTCTCTGTAGAGTTCTACCGCACATGCTCTCTCTGTAGAGTTCTACCACACATGCTCTCTCTGTAGAGTTCTACCACACATGCTCTCTCTGTAGAGTTCTACTGCACATGCTCTTGCACATGCTCTCTCTGTAGAGTTCTACCACACATGCTCTCTGTAGAGTTCTACCACACATGCTTTTGCACATGCTCTCTCTGTAGAGTTCTACCACACCTGCTCTTGCACATGCTCTCTCTGTAGAGTACTACTGCACATGCCGTCAGTGTAGGGCTCTACCGCACATGCTCTGTTCATCCATGAACAGTGGAATAATGTGGGTGGTTTTGTTAACAGTGAACTGAAGAGTTTTGGTTTGTGAACAGTGAATGATTGCTCAGCTAATCTTACATAGCTACAGGAAAAACAGAGTAACATCAGTGATATAAAATAAAACTGTACTGTAACTGTTAATGGGCCTGATGAATGAGTATTGAGGTTGCCACAAAATATTTCCAAATTTACAGCTGCTGCAGTGATTAAATAAGTATGTTTTTATACTGAATTAATGGCCTGTTTCAAGATCTCACCATGGAGTGTCCAATGATGAAGACGGGCAGGTCAGGGTACCGCCCCTTCATCAGGTCAATGTGCTGCAGAGAGTCTCTGATGAAGACCTGGAAATCATCAATCACCATCCTTTCCCCTTCACTCTGGCCATGACCCACTGGGAGGGAGGGAGAGGGAGAGGGAGATCACAAATGGAGGTCACAGACCAAAACAAGAAAGACAGACCAGGAGAGTGTATGTGTATGTTTACATATTGTTGGAAGGAGTAATGCATATACAAAATGCACACAAATCCATTTTTGTGACAAATGGATATAAAAGGAAATATTTGGAATCACTGAGACATTTCTATGTTTTTGAAAGAAATTGATACTATTATTCACCAAAGTAGCATTAAATTGGTCAAAAAATACAGTCAAGATATTCACAATGTTACAAACTACCAGTTCCATTTCATTCTATTTCTACTTAAGCAATTGTAGCCACTTTTACACATAGTCCCCCCATTTAGGGCACCAAAAGTAATTTTGAATTCCACAGAAAAATAAGTCAGGAGAAACAACCCTTAAAGTGATGAATCCATATCTACTGCATATCTGGCAGCAGAGTGATAGTTTGAGGCTTGTTTGATACCTCAGACCCTTGATGACTTGCAGCCATTTAGCCAACCATGTGTTCCATACTATTGCTGTGTAATTTACAGCTTAATCTAGTCCCACCCCCAATTCCCATAGAGATCCATTCAAATGCAGAGAGGTTATAATATCGCTTGTGAGTACCTGAATATAAGATATCAAGATGTTGTTGGGTCACATACATCAGGAAGTCATGGCATGCAAAGGATATGCAACCAAATATTTAATATGAAGACTTTATTTAAATTGATGTTAATTACTTTTGGTGCCCTAAAATAGGGGGACTGTAAAAATGGCTACAATTGCTAAAGTAGAAACAGAATGAAATAGCAATAGTAGTTTGTAACATTATTGACTTGACTGTATTTTCTGATCAATTGAATGCTACCTTAGTGAATAAAAGTATCAATTTCTTTCAAAGACATAAAAATGTCTCAGTGATTCCAAACATTTGAACGGTAGTGTATATATACTGTATATACAGTGCAGTCCAAAAGTATTTGGACAGTGACACATTTTTTGTTGTTTTGGCCCTGTACTCCAGCACATTGGATTTGAAATGGAACTATGAGGTTAAAGTGCAGACTTTCAGCTTTAATTTGAGGTTGTTTAGATCCAAATCAGGTGAAGTCTGTAGCAATTGTAGCCATTTTTATACATGGTCCCCCGATTTTAGGGGACAAATTAACATAAACTTAAGTGAAGTCATCATATTTTATATTTCTTTGTATATCCTTTACATGCTATGACATACTGATGTCTCTGATCAAAAGACTTGTGATATCTTATTTTCAGGTACCTTACGAAACTATAACTGCATTTACTAACTCTGCAGCATGGCAAGAGAAAATCCCCGCCTGTTTACATGGATTTTGGGAGTGGGTCAGAAGAACATAACATAGTTACCAAGATACGATAGCGTTGATTCTGTCAGAGAATATGCCTGAGGGATATGCACGAGGGACATTTTTCTCCTCAATATGTAAGTGTTACTGCTTGTCATATTTCAAATATGTGCATTTGTTTTTCCCACTCGGCCACAGTGTTGTGCCATATGTTTGATATTATTATTTTCGCATTTTGAGTGCATTTCACATACTGTAGTGTAAGCATTCATAGGTGGCACAGTCATGCTTTATGTTTGTTTTGCCCTTAAGCTAGAACATTTACCAGCATTGTCCTGATGGTGGAATATTACTTTATAGTACTCTTATGGTACATAATATACACTATGCCATATTAGTATGTCCCTGGGCAATAGTTGTCACTTAGGGCATGGAAATACTAATTCAAATTTACTGTGCATATGTGCTAGATGAATGTAAAACTTTCCTTGGAGTGAGTATGAATGTGTATATGCTTTATAATGGGCAAAACATTGGTTTTTGGACCGATAGATATCTATCCCCCTATACTGATGAAAATATATCCCCACTTGAAAATCATGCAAAAGTGAGTCTTATGAGCCAAAACAGTTGAGTTGTAGTTAAATATATGATTATTTTATGATTTACAGCAGTGCACAATTTAGCCATTTTGGATACTTTGAGACACTAAGGGACAACAGGGTACAATGCCTATATTTTGAATCATAGATCTTTAGGAGTTCTGCATATCACTCAGATTTTGCACACTTTTATAGTTTAGTTTTACCTGTTTCACCTATGTAGCTCTCAGTATTTCATCGCAAACTAAAATTTTTCCAAAGTTTCTTTGCATTTGTGGCACTTTATTTTGACCTAAATTATGAAAATAAACTCATCTAAGTTAGTACTGTAAATGGTACAACTGTCTTGTTTCATTTAAGCCATTTAACAGGTTTCTGTGATGCTCACACCTGGAGTTATAAAGCCTTAATTAGATCAGCCCCTAAATTGGTGAGAATTGACCAGATTTGGCATCTGTGCGAAGGGGTTAAACAGTTCAATTTAGAGGGGCCCCAGCTATGCAAAGTGTGCTGCGGTCTGTGAAACAGCTGTTTCCATGGTGAGGAAAAGAAACCATGTGATCGTTTTCAATTCCTAAACAAAGCATCACACACACAGACACATACACACACAAACAAAGGCACATGCACGCAGGCACGCACACATATGCACGCACGCACCAAGAGGCCAAGACTAGGCTTTCGTTTTGAAGCTCACTTCCTGGTTGGGCTGGGAGCGGCAATTGTGCCGTTGCTCACTAGCGCCACTACAATTGGCTCCAGTATAGGTCTTTCACCATGTAAGTCAATGGCAGCAATGTGGTCAAAATACTCAGTCAATAAATATTTCCCACAAAAAAATGTAATTGCAATAGGTGCCTTTCCTTCATCTAATGCCTCTGCATGTGCTGATTTTTAAAAATATTGTGTCGTTTGGACAGGGTATTAACATTTGTTCAGGACCAATCAGAGGGACAGGTTGAGTCCTCTTCGGCTCCACGGAGCAGACGCAGTTTGTACAAACGGGCGGCGAAAAAGACATCCGGAGCCTCAAATCAGTTTTTACGAGGCCGTGAAAAGGCAATGGGTGACGTCACAGTGGCTTTGTCCATATTTTTATACGGTCTATGGCACGCACACAACGCATCTCAGTGTGAACCGTATACAGGAATGATGTAGATGTTGGAATCCTTGAGGAAAGTGGCAGTCAGTGCACCACACTGATGAGGTGAGAGGGGCCACCGATTTGTCTGGATAAATGAGCCATTTATTGTGATTCAAGACTGACACACTACATCTCCCCACACAGCCCTAAACAGTCCTCTAACTAAATCTGGGCCACAGGAACTAAATTAGCACTCAGGAACACAAGGCTGAATTACAAAAATCTAAATTGAGGTTATTCTTCCTTTTTGAGGAGCAGACTAAGTTTGAAATGGTTGCCATTAAATATCCCTGGCCACAAATTAAACTTGGAATTCTGTTCAATTAACTTTTAATTATCTTCATGCTTCCCAGCACGAGAGCCAAAACATTTCACTCAGGTCCAAATATTCCTCCATATCGTCCACCCAAATGTTTATCTTTTTTAACAAACAAACCTAGAGGTAAGCTTATTAATTATTGAAGGGAATGCATAACTACAGTCATGTGTTTATCTCTAAATATTTATATCCTAGAAGTAAATATACATAGAACGCCAAGGCCACTTTAATGCTGGTGTTGTAAATATTTGTATCTGCTTTATTGGGCAGTGGGACTTGAGATATACTGTATTCACTTTAACATAGGCTTCACTTGGATATATTGGAATATACTGTACGGTATTTGTTTAAGTGAACGAGAAGCTGTCATTGATGGTATATATAAACTATACCAAGTATAGTATACTGATGCTATATACTATGCAATTACACTGACTTATTTAGGTAAGATTTCAAACAAATTGCTAAAATAAATTGAGCTTAATGGGTACTTGAAATAGTAAATGACTAAGTAGTATTAAAGTTAAATTGTAGAAGATAATTTACAATATTACAGTTAAACAAACTTTCATTTAACATGAAATTGTTTAAGTAATGTGTGAAGACCAAATTTTAAGATTAATTGATTTCAAATCAGAATGCCAAAAAACTATAAGCCATGGCCCAGAGGTATAGGCCTTCTCTGTGGAAAAAACAATTCCTCACACACTACGTTCTGTCTGCTCTCAATTACTCCAAATATGGTATTGTTTAAAAAGTTAAATATACAAAGTGAACTGAGAGAAATAGCATTATTATAAATGTGGAGTGAGAAGTTGAGGTCAGGGGTCACTCACCATGGTCATGTGAGAACACCAGCAGGGAGTGCCCTGAGAGGGCTTTGGCAAGGTCACTGTACCCCCCACTGTGCTCCCCTGCCCCGTGGGCTACAAATACCACAGCCCTGTTGGGTGAGACGAAGAGGGTGAGAGTATGTCACTGCTCTGCAACTTTAAAACAGATGCACAAACACACAAGCAACGTCCATCATCCTTCTACAACACTGTGTCTAACACTCACACAAGTAGAGTGGACACAATCTCAAGTTTCTAACATTCACACACAGGGAGAGGGTACCCCATATCTCTGCAGCACTCGTAACTCTGCTAACACACATGGGCATATAGGTCTTCAGAGACAAAACAGCGCACCTGAGCTTTCTAAAATGGCAGACATCTTGTAGTCACTGGAGCAGCAGGCTCAGCTATTTACACAACAGCCAGCTACCCTGAGTGTAAAGATTAGCTCACGAGTTTGGACAGAGATAACCTCTCAGAAAACTTGCAAATACCATACATCCAAAAAGCTCGTCTTTAAAGCAGAGGTGCTTTTCAAGAGAACACAGATTCTGAAAGGGCAACTGGTGAAGCTGGAGTCTGTCCGTAACAATCTATCATGGCAGGCTGAAGGCAATGGTCCCAGGGGTTTATAGAGAAATAAATAGGTGAATGGTTCCCCTGCCCATTGCATAAGGATCAGGGGAGAAAGAGGGCTCACGCCACTAACACACACTGAAGACCCGACAGGGCGAAAACCCCATGTTTCTATTTCCACGCTCTTATTATTAGGATGCCTGGCCCTGTTTGCTCTCTTCTGGCTCCATCCCGTGTCCTGCATTCTCCAGTTGTTTTATCTGGAAGGCGATCCGCGCACCGTGCACGGAAAGCAATTCAAGAACAAAGACTATCATCATAATAGCCGTGCTCTGTCCCTGATGAGACGAGCATGTTTTCTTGAACTACAGAGCGCCGACGGAGGCTGGAACCTAATCCCCGAAGCCACTCACACGCACGCTGGCGGCAGGTTTTTCTCCTCAGTTCAACTTGTCGGCAGCGTTCTCGCTTCTGTGTCACGCCACAATAAGCTGTCATTGTTGTTGTAATACCGCATTTTTGGCGTGGTACTTTATCGAATGGTTATTTGTCGCTGGTTGACGAAACTGCCTGTTAGGCTACACAGGAATTTTCAAAAATGTCACTGATATACACGTGCCTCTCAGAAAGCGCTTGTAAGACTTGACGCACTACACAAGGTCAGGTGTTAAGACAAATGACATTAGTGCGCACGTAAGAAGTTTCACCAAGAGTGGCGTTAAACTGTAGAGGGGCATTAAACAATGTTGGGAATAAACATTGTAAGAACCATTGAGGTGGAGCTTTTACAGTCCTCTGGAACAGATTATTACAGTCTCACTGAATCTCTCACCACCTTTGCCCCTACTAAGTGTCTTGTTTATTTTCTCTTATAACAGGGCTCCTCTGAAAAAAGCTCAATCTCAGTCAGACATCCCTGCATGAATAAATGTGAAATAAAAATAAAACTCACTTATATTTTCCAAACACAAGCACATAGCTTTCACTTGGGAGAGGGAGCTCCGTGCTTTTAAAATGGGGAAAATAGATGGGGATGTTACATCACAAAGATATTTTTCATCCTCAAAAAATGTATCTTAAATGTGTTCATTAAGTCTATTTGACTCCATTCCATTGCTTTAAAATGCACCTTTCAGAGGAAATAACTTGTGGTTTGTCAACTCTGGGTGTGCTGGAGGCTTTCGCGTGCATGTTCTTTTGAACGCTCCGTGGCTGACCTGCTTTGAAGGAGGAAGTGCTTTCCTGTTATTTGTGTGTGGATGTGCTCACATGCTTGTGGCTGCTCTTTTATGCGCCCCGATACAATGCAGCGCATGTATGTGTCTGATACAATGCAGCGCATGTATGTGTCCGATACAATGCAGCGCATGTATGTGTCCGATACAATGCAGTGCATGCATGTGTCCGATACAATGCAGTGCATGCATGTGTCTAATACAATGCAGCGCATGTATGTGTCTGATACAATGCAGTGCATGCATGTGTCTGATACAATGCAGCGCATGTATGTGTCTGATACAATGCAGTGCATGCGTCTAATACAATGCAGTGAATGCATGTGTCTGATACAATGCAGCGCATGTATGTGTCTGATACAATGCAGTGCATGCATGTGTCTGATACAATGCAGCGCATGTACAGTGGTGTTCAAAAAAATAGCAGTACAACATCAGTAACCTGATGAACCAGTTATTAGTAGTAGTGATATTTCTGCATGGCAAATAATTTACTTGTAGATTAATAGAAAAACAACAGACCCAACTGTCATGACATGCACGCTGCTTGTTCTGAGTAATTGACTCATTCATTGAAAGGGGCGTGTTCAAAATAATAGCAGTGTGGAGTTTAATTAGAGAATTCATTCATTCAAACAGGTATTCCACAGGTAAACAGGTGATGCCATCATGATTCTGTATAAAAGGATATCAAAAGACTCCTGATATCTTATTTCCAGGTACTCTTAGAAGCAATACTATAACCTCTCTGCATTTGAATGGATCTCTATGGGAATTGAGGGGTGGGACTAGATTAAGCTGTAAATTACATGGGAATAGTATGGAACCCATGGTTGGCTAAATGGCTGTAAGTCAACAAGGGTCTGAGGTATCAAACGAGCCTCAAACCATCACTTTGCTGCCAGATATGCAGTAGATATGGATGGTTCACTTGAAGGGTTGTTTCTCCTGACAAATTTTCCTATTGAACTCTATGGAAAAATAAGTCAGGAGAAGAAACCCTTCAAGTTATCCATCCATATCTAATGGTATTTAGGGGGCCCACAAAATTAGTTAACAGAAAAAACAATTGTTTGTGTGTAAAATAAATTTCATACCTAGATAGACCAGATGAGGAGGGAGGGATGCAGACTGTCAGCAATGCGGTGTGTGTGGGATAACTAGACCTTGTACTGAGATCTTATTTGATGCTACAGTGTACAGGACAAAAGATACACTGAATCGGGACAAAAGAAGCACCTGACGAAAAAGTGTGCTTTAGCGGTCTTATCTATGTCTTGTTGTTTTTTATGCTCATTCCTTTCAACAAATGTACTGTCAGCCAAAATGCCATGTTAGTGACAAGTCAATGAATAATGCTATAAGTTTAAAATCAACCATGCGTCAAGTGCATAATGTTGCATAATTAATAGAATTTTGCCTCACAACGTTAAACGGTCTATATATCTGTAGACATCGATGTATTGTAATGTATATATCATATCTATTGTGTCTATGTATTCCTTATTTTAATGAATTGTTAAACACTGCTATGAATTACTTTTTAATTGTGGGTTCAAATCAATAACTGGTTGAAATAGGCTTATAATGGGACATTATTTAGGCTAAATCACTTAAAATAAGAACTGGGTTCCAAATACAAAAAACTGACCCTGGTATTTTGTTAGGGAGGTGTCTCTCTACCATTTATGATACTTGTTGCTATCTATTTATGATAAGCCTATGGCAAAAATGAATGGAGAAAAAATTTAGAACCATTAGGTGTGCTTTTTGACGTCAGGGTACTTTAGGACTTAGTCCAAAAAATGTCAGCTGCTTTCAGCATGACGGAGACTGCCCTACAAATTACACCAAAAGAATACATTGTAAGCTGTTGCGGGGCAAAAGAAATACTGAGCGGGGCGAAAGAAACAAAGTGTTTTTTTCGTCCCGCTCGTCTCTTGGTTGCATTCAACTTGGCTAGCAGCTAAGCCTCGCAAGCATGACACTCGAAACCTATGCTGTCCTTTAGTCAACAGTTGTGTGAAAATTAGAATTATGCATGTTTGGAAAATTCAAAACATAAACACACTTATACAACCGAAAAACACTTCCGGTTTTGATATCTTACTTAAAGCGGTCAAAAATATTGTTCTAGCACTCTGCCAAAATGAGACACACGTCACTGGTTTTTTGCAGAGTGAGAGGGTTACACATGACATGTGTCACAGGCTGACTTATCTACGGCATTCGGGCTTCTGTAGTTTTCGCGGAAATCGATGCGTTTCTTTTGTCCCGGTTCTCCCTATTGTTGTTTCTTAAATTCTTCTTAATACTAATACATTTATGGTAAATAATTTCTTCTTTGACTGTAGATTTTGAAGTTGAACGGATAAAGTCGCAGTTAATGATAATTATTATAGTTTCAGTTTGTAAACGTACGATGTAATAATAATAAGTATGTGGATGAAATTCAATAGAATTACAATTCAATTCAATAGAATTTCTTGTTTACTTACACTAGTAATCATTTTGATGGAAGGGCCTCTATTTGAATTACAGCCAGGGGCCCCATGCAACCTTAATCTGGCTCTGCCCCGTATCCATGAAATGCCTCAGAGTACAAGTGCTGATCTAGGATCAGGTTTCCCCTGTCCATATCCTAACTTTATCCATTGTGATCTAAAAGGCACAACTGACCGTAGATCAACATTCCTATACACTGAGATGCTTGATAAATACAGGCCCTGGGGTGAATTTACCACCATGCCCAAAGCCTGACTGCACTGCTGGAGCTTATGACCACATCCCCTGCTGTGCTGCAGAAACAATAATGTTCTGTTTATGTCCAGTTTACAGAAGGTCCCTGTGCACCCTCTCATAAAGGCTTTCAAACTAAGGGCCTGATTTACTAAGACCTTTAGCATGTGCAAAACATTTTAGCACACGCAAAACCAATAACATGACCAACAATAACATGACTAACATGGTATTTGTTTTGCACCAATAATTTGTTGTGTTTTTAGGTTTGCGCGTGTTAAAACGTTTTGCACATTCGAAATGTCTATAAATCAGAGCCTTAAGCTGATGATACACGGGCAATATTTTCAGGCAATATTGCCGGCAATATTGCCAGGCAATAATTGCTGGCAATTTTCCTATTGACAAATCAATATCTGAACAAGTTTGATCGAGGCAAGCAATATTTTGCTACCATCCAATCACAGATGAGATTTTGGGTCACATGACACCTGAGTCTTCCAAAAATAAATTTCAACAATGGCTGCCAAGTGGTGCGAGGAAACCGAAGGGATGCTGATCTCTTATAACTTTATTTATTTATTACTCAGGTAAGTTATATTGATGTATTAGTGTAATATTGAAATAAAGACCAACTTTTCATAAGTTATGGTATTCTTGACTTTTGATTGTAAATAATTGGTATTATTACTCACTCACCGCCGTACTGACGAACCGAGTGACTTTTAACTAGCTAGCTAGCTAGCTAACTTCACTCAGCAGACCTAATCAGACCACCTGCTTTACTGCTGAATACATCCATGAATGCTTCCGTAAAATGTAGAGATACGGTCGATTGAATTACATTGGCGGAAAGCTGTGGTTCTTGCCGTTCCGGGCACATATATACCTTTGTGGTGAGATGACGGTAAAGGTTTGAAACAGAGGTTAAAAACAGGATCCGCAAAAAATCTTTTTTCAGTTATTTTTCAGTTATTGCCCCATTGCCCATTGCTACAGTGGCCCATACCCATTGCCCATTGCTGGCAATATTGTACAATATTGCTGGCAATATTGCCTGAAAATATTGCCCGTGTATCATCAGCTTTAGAGTATTGTTACAGATGACAGAGCTTTATTTATGGTCTTCCTTTCCATTGTGACAGCAATGTTGGTTTTTCAAAGCCAGGGTGCAGTTACCAGCAGAGTTAAATACAGAACATAACTAATTTCGCTGGAATCTGAGATGATTCCCTAGAGTAACACACCCTTTGAGGCCAAGGGAAAACCACACACAGACCAGTGTGTTCTACTCTCACAGCATTCAGGAGTCCACAGGGATGGGATGTCGCCTTATAGTGGTTCCTTCTGAGAATTTTGTGATTTGTGACATTTTCTCAGCCAACCCCCAATCTCCCCACCCCTTTCTTCTGCCAGGACGTCCTGTCCCCGTTTCCCTGGCACCCTCCAAAGGATTCATTGTGTGGCAGAAATTTCCCTGAGGGCCATTGAGAAAGGCCTTCAGTGTATCCGCCATTCAGTCACTCAATAACACCCACATTCACTCGCACTTCTCTCATACTCACTCACAATTACTCAGCCGTTTACTCTCCTTTTTACTCACTCACACATTGGCTGATACTTTCAAAATAACTCGCACACTCGCTCACACGCACATACGCGCAGTCACTCACACGCTCACTCCCGCACAAATACGCTCACACTTTTGCTCTCGTAATGACTCTCACACACCCTCACTCAATGATATCTCTGCTAGTCTCTGATTGCGCTAGGATAGCCATAACTTTGCCATATATGTACTGCTTTGTAAAGCCAGGCTTCAGTAGCCTACTGTGTGGCCTATAGAGAGTGAATTAGCCTCTCGCTGTATGGGCGAGTGCAGTGGAACAGCTCAAATGCGGTGCTCCTGCAGGCACAACTGTCACTTGGCATGTACAACCCACGGCTGGATCAAAGAGGATCAAAGCTGTCAAAGAAGAAATAAAAAATTGTCTAGATGTGTAGATGTACCAATTTTATGGATTAATTAAGTTTGTTAACCATGCAAGGTAAAAATTGAACTCCTCTTTGGTATATTGTTTTACCCATGGGTTAATTAATTTAATATCTATGCTTGGTGTTCCACCTGCCCTCTCATTAAAACTTGAAACAAAGGTGACACTGGCACCATCGGGCATCATCACGGGGCTACTATAGTGAGTGCCCTGCGGTATCTTTCCGAATCCTAACCATACCAGTGCCGACTGGCTACTAGCCAGCAGCCCTGCAGGGTTGCGCATAATTGGCTGTAGTGTTGCCCAGGGATGGAGGGTTTCCATTGGGATTCCACTGGTCTCCTTCTAATTACAATTATCTTGCCATCTATTTCTTGCTGTCTGTTGTGACTCGTCTGGTTAATGGGCAGCTGCAGTCTTTTGGCGATGCACACAGAGTGCTCCACCAACATTACGACTGCGCAGTGAAAAAAGCTGGCGGCACGCGCCTAGGAGGGGAAAGCACGCTCGACTGAGTTCTCCCGAACTGGAGACACAGCATTCTTACTTCTTAGTGTACCTATTGTTTTAATAGGGCATGTCTTGGTTTGTCAGTGTGGAAATAATCCTGTGTATTTAGCTAATACATTTTTGCCATAATGACTAATTTGTCCTCTGGTTGGTGGAGAAAACTATATTAGGCTAAAACACAACAGAAACATTTTCTGTCATACTAAGATGGCACAAATCCACTGAAATATTTACAATCCTGTGCAGCTAGGTTGCCTGCATGAGAGTATTTGCTCTCATCAAATATTTAGCTATGTGGAAGACACAGATAGCAAGGTAGACACCTGTAAGAAGCCTAGATATTTGGAGTAGCAATGGACAGCTAATATGTGATATTGCAATTAAAGTGATCTTGGCAAGAAACTAGCCAAAATTGTATTTATAAGGTATTAAACCTCATCTAGTTAGCTAATTAGCTATGCTTCGTTGGAGACAATGTAAAGTTTTACTAGTTAGCTATAGCCTTGCCAAACGGCTTAAACTGTAAAATGTACCAGAGTTACAGGAGACACAGTTAATATAAAATGTAGCAGTTAATAAGGGCTGCAACAGCAGTAGAGCAGAAGATTACCGTTGACAGATCATTTAAAAGGGAACACGACCAAACAAATAAATCACAATATGCAAAGTTTATCTATATGTGGCATTTTCAACAAAGCATAAATTGGCATAATCACTCCAAATAATGCCTTGCTGTCATTTTTCATCACGTGCTATCTTGACATCTGGCAGGCAACAGCCAGGCAATTTAGCATGCAGTACTTGAGTGAAAAAACTTTCTGGAAATTACATCTTCAATTCAATGTCATTTTTGATGCCTTTTGTGAGTAACAAATTGAAGGCCTGCTGTTGTGTATGTAGGAATAATACAGTCATTCCAGCCGCATTTCATGTTGCACAGACACATAATTTTCATTCTCCAGACACCTGTAGCAGTAGAATGTGTGAGTCAGGAATCCTCCATTTCAAGATCAATGCTGTTGACACGGGCTGTGAGTACACTTTGATTGGTTACCAGGCCCTGGACCCTCCCCAGCTATGCCCCAGCCACACCCACCACACCCCAACCATGCCGATGTCCTGTCTTTCTTTTCACTTGGTAGTGTAAAGTTACAGAGGACATCAGGCATCAAGCCAAAAAAAATCTGAAATTATGAAAATGTTGAAAATGGGATCAGCTTTTTTTGCTTCAGAATCTACTGTGCTACATAAATATGTATGTCATTTAATCATCAGAGGCATTGACATTTTTAGAAGTAATTTATTTACTGTCAAGAGAGCATATAATCTCACTCATCAAAATAAAGCCAGAGGGAACTTTTCTCCTACATGAGACAGAAGTCCCAGTCACATGCTTTGGTTCTGGCCTATAGCAATGGGTTAGTCACATGAAAGAGCCTATGCCTCCTGTCCTTGGGTGAAAAATAACATACATTTGGCAATTATATCTGGAATTCCCCTTTAAGAACCGATAACTGTCAAATCAACAAACTCAGTTTCACTTCTTACAACCCACTGTGGTTTAAAGAGGAGCGGTTATCACTCGAATTGCACACATCACTCTGACCATACACATCTCATACTACCAGAGTCAATTCAATTTCCAGTCAGTCAGTTCAAGCAATCAACAGGAATGCAAATTATGAACTGAAAAATTCCCTCAATCTTCTATGAGGATGTTTATATTCATTTGTTTAATTTCAGTTCATTTCCTCCAATTCACTGAACTGAAGTTGAACTTCCCCCAACCCTGCTGACTGCATATACGTCACAATGAGCCTAGACATCTCCCTGGCTATACACATCACTCTCAATACACACATGTGATTCTGATTATCATTTATTTTAGACTTAATTGGTAACTGATTGTTCTAGTCACAGGGGACATAGATTTACGCACTGGTATCATATTACTAGCTAGCTGCCAATTAGTCTATTTGACATTGCAGTATTTTGTCCTTGGTCTGCAAGCGATCTTTAAATCCAACTTTATGATGACTGAGTACAAGTGACATTACAAGAGTCTGGTAAGATAGTAAGGGGGATATGTGTACCTCCATATGTTCTACTGGTAACATTTACTGTCTACACAATATATCTGGTGCAGATAAACCTAGAACTGAAAAGAAGTGATGCAAGTAAAGTTGACTATATACACATGACTATATAACTAACGTGCCAACACTTTTAATCTATTTAAAGCTTAAGTACAGGCATTACACTGACCACAGGTATCGCTATGACTATATACTTCTCTGTATATACACACATCCTCTATACAACTGCTATGTGCAAACGCTGTGGGTCTCCGTTTCTCTGATCTAGCTGTCATAGTAAGCTGTGGCTGCTGGGATCTTTCCTTTAATAAGATTAGAGGGACTGAGCTGCTGCTCCCTGGGCCACACAGAAAAAAACCACATAGCAGGGGCAGGTCCTCTGGGCAGTTGGGTGAATGCCTTACAAGGACAGCAGTGCAACCAGTAAGTCTGGGCATGCATGCAAGCAAGCGCGTGAGGGTATGCTTAAGGGGAGACAGACTTGTTGGACATACTTAGCCAGATTCCGTAAACCTTCAAATAAACATCTGCACTATTGACTGCCCCGAGACTCTGTTTATGTTTCCTGAAAAGAACACAGCATACCCAGCTACAAATATACTGACAAACACACACACGTACACACAACCTCTGGCTTTAGAAGTTCAATGCCCCTAACTGACAGTTTTGTCAATCATTACAGAACTTCTCTTTAAAGAACTCTGACTGACTCTTTCTGACCTCACATTCCCAACAGTCAACTTTATGTTCACTGAAGTTCACTTTATATTGTGTGAAATGCACTTCCTGTAATTAGAACCCTACTACGTGCTCGTAGCACTCTAGTTTCTACTTACTTGAGGCGCAAGCAATGCTGTTACTCCTTATTGGATTCAGCCAGTGTATTTAAGTGATATCATCAACCTGAGAAATCACTAAAAGCAGTCCAAACCAGTGTAATTGGAGTAGCTGCATTAAACTAGGTCAGATTTATACTGAATGTGCAAAGATCCACTGGTCTTCGTTTCATGTGGATCGGCTCGGGGACTGGGATGAGCTATACATTAACATCGCTGACTCTGCACTGATGCCACGCAGATCCCACCTAACAGAGCAGCGCTCGTGAGTTCATGTTTTGCGGTCTTCGCTGCAATCCAGGTATACCCAAGTAATCAGGTTATCCAGAAAGACCCAGAGGATGAACTTACCACCAGTTCCATTTGTTATGGAATGGGTTCTGCTCTATGGTTTCAGCTAGATATACTTAAATACTCTTATGACTATGATTCATACCCTGTGATTATATTTTATTTTTATCTTGTATAAATGTGTGGTTATTTAAATCGTTACCTTTTTTTCATTGTTCTGTTTAACTGGTGTTGTCAATTGACCGTGCTGTTGTGGTGTTTTCCAGGTTCTTAAACCAACACAAATAAACTGACTGAATTAATTGAATGGTTTTGTGGTTTTTACAGTTACTCTCTAGGGGCTAGCTGTTATTTTAAGAAGAGTTCAATTTCGCTTGATTACTGATTGGTATTTAAACCAAGTAAACAAATGCTGAATTAGCACAAGAAACAGCATCATCATCAAATCTACACCATTTTTATTTACAACTCTGATCCTAATTCTTGCTTATAGTTTTTTGCTTATTTTCACTAATTGGATGATGTTATTCACCTTGCTATGGAAGCATGCTTGTATCTTTGTTTTTTGGCAAAGCAGTACTCCTCAACACATACAAGGTTGTCCAGGACACCTTTGAAGGTTGTTACTTGTTACGGTGTAACGGGCAAAGTTGATGGTACTGGACCAGTAATTGGGACACTTTTCCATGCTAAAAGGGGACACCATTCACTGCAGACATGGAGGTAGTTGCCAACAACCTTCAATGTGAACAAACTCGCTTTCTTTGTTGTCTTTTACATATATTTAATTGAAAATGGTACAAAGAAAAGATATTTCATGTTTTACCTTATCAACTTTATTGATTTTTGTAAATATACGCTAATTCCGAATTTGATGCCTGCAACACGCTCCAAAAAAAGTTGGGACTGGGGCAAAAAGAAAAAACTGGGAAATTCAAAAACTATTTGGAACATTCCACAGGTAAACAGGTGATGTTATCATGACTGGGTATAAAATGATATCAAAAGACTATTGAGATCTTATTTTCAAGGAACTCTTACAAGCGATACTATAACCTCAATGCATTTGAATGGATCTCTTTGGGAATTGGGTGGTGGGACTAGATTAAGCTGTAAATTACATGGGAATAGTATGGAACCCATGGTTGGCTAAATGGCTGTAAGTCATCAAGGGTCAGAGGTATCAAACAAGCCTCAAACCATCACTGCTGCCAGATATGCAGTAGATATGGGTGGATCACTTTAAGGGTTGTTTCTCCTGACTCATTTTCCTATTGAACCCTATGGAAAAATATATTTAAAAACATAGAATGTTCCAAACAGGTGTTTTTTTTTTTTTTTTAAACTTCCCGGGTATTTTTTTTTTTTTGCCCGTCTTTTTGCCACTTTTTTGGAACATGTTGCAGGCATCAAATTCGGAATTAGCGTATATTTACAAAAATCTATAGTTGATCTATAAGTTGATAAGGTAAAACATTTAATATGTTTTCTTTGTACTGTTTTCAATTAAATACATGTAAAAGACAATTTACAAATCACTGCTTTCTGCTTTTATGTGCATTTTACATATTGTCCCAACTATTTCGGAATTGGGGTTTGTATTTCTATAAGCCTATATGTCATTGTATTTTATAAAACCACATATAGCCTAGATAATCAACAGCACACTCAATAGCATAATTAGCTGAAATAATACTTTTTTGCAAAAACATATTGTACAATTGTATATTATATGGTATACAGTAAATACAACATAGAAACAAGAAACCATAGCATTGAAAAGTAGAAGTGTTCACAAATGAGTTATCCCTTTTCATTTACGCAGTAATGAATGTGCCCTCTGCATTACTAATGTAATAGATTATAGGCACATTGTTCAACATTGTTGAGGACTCATTAAGGACCACAAAGCATGATAGTAGACTTCCCTCTCTCTGCTGCATCAAGAGGCACAGAAAGAGCACCAACCATTTATCAAACACTTTAATCATTACACAGTCTACAGACGGAGCTTGATCGACACAAAAGGCTCAAACCTGCAATTTAATTTGTATAATAAGAGAATGAAAGGGTTGCTATGGTTACAGAAATCCTATGCTGTACAGAGGATGAATGGTTTCCATGGATACTATAGCTTTGTATGACTGAAAATGTCTTTCTGTGTTGCTATATTCCTCAGAAACAGAAAAATGTCACTCTGCACTTATCACACCTGAAGTAGGCTAGTGAAGACCCCTCTGCAGCTGACAGCCAGTATTTCAAGGACATACAGAGACCATGACATAGTGGAAATAAACGTATCAACGTTCAGAATATGTCTTGGCTGGAAATGCAAACATTATTACTGGCAAATACTGTTGTCACTAGCCACCGTAACCTACTACTGTTTTCCAAGATTACTATTTTGTTATGTTAGCCTATAATCCACGGGCCCACTGGGTGAATGCTTTCCTTTACTGGGTAAAATTATATTTTATTTGAAGAAATACACCTTGGTGCAGGGCATACAAGAGCAACAGGACTTGACACAAATAGCTAACATGACAACTGCTATGTGGGCTAGCCTATGTTTAAATGCGCTATCAGGATTTAATAACTGCCCCTTTAACTGTCAGCGTTATATTAAAAGATTATTAACGCGGCAATATGTAGCCTAGTTTACATGGTACAAATATACACTGACCTTGGGGGGCCTTCAGGCTCCCAGTAGCGGCAGAACAAGTGTCGTCCATCGGCGTTAACGATGTGCTGCAGGTCCGTGTAAGGGACACCTTGCGGACTCCGCTGGTCCACTACAGATTCTGGCATGCTGGTGCCGAACACTTTGTCTACAACATAAATGCGACAGGCTGTCAGGAGGTCGCTACTGTACAAGTAAGAGACGGCCGCGAAAAACAAGCAAGTGACCAAAACATTCATTGTTTACGTTTCATTCATCTGTGGAAAAGCTGTTCGCGGCTCCGACGGAATGTTTTCAATTACGACCACCTACGTCAGAGCCTGTAAGCCAATGTCCGCTCCGTTACCCAGGCAGCGCGACAGCGGTCACATTCACACGCGCGGTCACATTCACACGCGTGCTCTCCTTCCTGGTCCGACATTCACAGTTGTGAAAACGGAGAGCAAAGACATTCATTCAATTATACAGCGAATAATTGCAGCAATAGAAGAGAACCTAAAAATGGTTCATAATTGTTTACTTAGTGTCACAATAACGATTCTCACATAATTTACAGTGCTGCACAGGAGTAGGTTAATGTTGGAACTGTGCAAGTAGGTTATGGCTTATGCCGGTAGGCTATGTTTCATATGGGCATTCACCGATGCGCAAGGCTAAGCTCGTCTTCTTCTTATTCTTCTTCTTCATAATAATAATAATAATAATAATGGCAACAGCAACAACGATACGAAGAATGTGAATAATAAGAATACTTGATTCCATGGAAATCATGACCCTCAACCTCCCCAAATAGGCTAGCATATAGTTGGATTACCAGTAAAATACAGGCTAGCCTATGTAGGCAAAAAAAAAATCTAATTAAAAAAATTAAATTCTGTCCCACAATAAGCTTCTGTTATCAATGTTGTTACACAGGGTCATGCATGTTTTCTTTATTTTTAGTGCCTGGTTTGGTTGAGATCCTGAAAGAGACATTTAAAAGTTTGCCTATGGTGTACACTAGGACGTAACTAGATTACATTGGAAACCAATAGGCTAAATCTGATAAATGGACTGATATTGCCGGTTATGGACGGTTTTATGATGATGATTATTATTATTATTTTCTTTATTTTTTGCGCAGAATTGCTAGTCGAATTGTTTAGGCTACTTCGACACACTTTTCTAAATGTTCTACTAAATAGATAGTTCTAACTGAATGGACTAAAACAGTAAAAAAGTAACAATCGTGCCCAGTGGAAACTCATTTAAACGGTTTCAGCAGCGATTTATGACTCCCTGTCATAAAACTAGCAACTAACCTGATGTCCTGAAACGTTCCCCTGGCCGCTTCTCACACTTGTTTGGCGCTGGTCCCGCAGCTGATTCGCACACTGGCATGACGTGTTCTATACTGGGCAAGACACAGAAACCCGCTTGAGGGAAGCTAGCTGAAGGCGGGGGGAGACTTTCTACCGACCAATCCTTCTCTCGGACCTCACTACTTCTTTCAGCTCTCGAAGGAGGTTATGTCCAAGGCTGGGCACCACCCTGTAGCCTACAATCGAAACATTCCAATGTTTGGGGAGAACGTAAAAACTAAACAGGACGTGCGTTTTATTACGTTATCTCAGCGATGCACTGTAAGATCGATGTTTAATGTTAAATTAAATCTGTTAAGAGCACATTTTACTCTTATAAAGCAGCATAGGCGACGGATCCCTCTTGGACTCACATAAACATCGTTAGAGTTTAAAATAAATTTTTTAAAAACCAGAACACTGAACATGTGGCCACGAAAATGATAACTAGTCTACGTCACAGCACAAGTTATTGAACAAGTTATTATTTTATTTTATTTTTTCGTCTGAGCAACTTCATTCACAGTTCAATTCTCCAGAGTTGCGGATTTCGCAAACATGCGTTTCAGATGTTAGAATAATAACTAAAAACTAAGAAACAATATGCCTTTCAACGTGTTTAACAGTCAGTACAGCCTACAATAGCTATAATACACACCCCTGCCATTCTGCTCTTTTAGGACGGCAGTGTAGCATAATGGTTAGTGAACGAGGCTTGTAAATTAAAGGTTGTGGGTTTTATTTCAAGCTGTAGCAACGCTGTTGTAGCTTCCTATAAGAAAGCTTCTTAATCTGAATGGCTTCAGTAAGAATATCCAGCTGTGCAGATGGCTCGTATTTGTGTAGATGTAATCTGTGTGGCTCTATGTTTTTTTTTTAAAAATTCTGTTATTGTGTACACTTTTTTGCTGTTCACATTTTGCCAACAAGTATGTTAATCCAAGAAACTTGTAGCCTAGTGCTTTCTTAACAGTGATATCAAACCACACCTGATGGATAGGAACGGAATCGTGCTGTTGTAGTTTCCTATATAAGATTATCTACTACTTACAACAAAACGTTCTTATACACTGTTTAGTTCAGGACACTTTTTGGTGATTATTCATGACCAAATACACAGACTGATCATAGCAAAACAATAACTATTCCATACCTATTTGAACCAGACCAATGTAGAAGATAATACCCATGTTCATACATATTCTGTCCTTGCTATAAATGAAACTTGCATAAAGGGATTCATGCAAGTTTCATGCAATCACATTTTCTGTCCTCAATGTCCACTAGATTCAAAGTGTTGAGATCAAGGTTGTTTGCTTACAGACCTTCATGCAGTTTTTCAGTTTTGTGAGACATGGAAACATATTTTGGTGGGAGGAACACTCTTAGGGTGCTATTGAGACAACGACACTGAGGGATAGGTTCATGTTTTAGATCATTCTTTTGTTTGCCATTTTACATCCGTTTGTGGATACAAGGGGCCACGTATAAATAGTCCTGAGCAGAAAAATTCCCTCAGAAAGCCGTGTAAGCGAGTTTCCACACAGAAATTAAGATGTATAAAATAACACATGCTGTGAGAATCTGTGTACCTCTGCACACGATGGACACCATACGTACGCAGTCTTTCGTGTGATATGGCGACAACGTGGGCAGAGGTAGAAAATGCAGAACGTTTTTAAAGCAGATTTCCGACTTTCACCCTGAGGCCTGAGCGTTCTTTTACACATTCTTTTACTCAGATACTTTTATTGTGGTGTCTTGACTGTTGTGTGTATTTTAACTGGGGGAATTAACAAAATGGGAATCCCCCCTTACAAATGTGTTTTAAAATGTAATGTGATGTATGATTTGATGCAGTGAAACTATGTATGAAATGCTTTTAAATTAATTATTTTATTGGAAAACTGATATTTAAAACCAATAAAAGACTTTTAGAGTTTAGAGTTTTATACATGTGGCCCAAGATCTACATTTGAATTTGAAACTGCTTTATGGCAGTCAGACAATCAGGAAACACCATTTTTCTGTACACTGCTTGAGTGGTTATAGTTGTGCAGCAAGTTTTTTCACATTCTCTCTTTCTGGGTTCCCTCATGTCAGAAAGTGGAAAAGGTGTGAAGCTTAAGTCCAGAGATGAAAGCTTTTATCTACAGAGGAAATGGGTCTCCTAAACCTTGATTTTCTGCTGCATACAACACATGTACTCATACTGCAAGTTAGGCCTTAACCTTTTTTTAAAAAGCTTTCACTTCTAGGTTATTCCTTTTGTAGCTATAGTTTGGGTCCTCCGTTCCATATAGTTAGGGTCAAAAGGGTTAGGTTGTAACACCGTCTGCATGGTTTTATTTCTTTGCAAATTATTCAAAACACGCTGTCTGTAAAGATCAGCATCGGTGCAGTGCGATTTGAGTAAACAAACAGCATTGTTTCAGGGCCAGCTATTTTATCAGCAGGGGAAATGTGGGAGCTATTGTTCACAAGCATACTTTGAGTTTCAGGTGGCTTAGCTCTGTTGTCTTCAGGTATCAATGAGAGGACAGCATAACAGTAGAAAACTAAGAAACAATGTCGTTTTACCTGTTTAACAACAGCAGTAGAGACTGCTCTACAGCACAGTACACACCCCATTCTCCCATTTTTCATTTTATTTACAGTAAATCAATCATTTAAAATTATTTGAAAATGTAATTCAATATTGTTGGATGTTAATTTTTTAAGTTAATGTTATTACACCCTTTTTCATGTAATGCATGCATTTGATCACACACAAGGACAAATGGGCTATATTATGGTTACATAATGTTAAATAATGTATTATTTATTATTAACTATTACATCAGCAGGCAAATATGGGTTTTAAATGAGATTTTAGCAGCATTTCTAGTTTAATATTTTTCCATTTGGTGAGATATTTTGTTTGATACATTGCATTACAGTTACATTTAGGCATACAGTGGACACTCTTACCCAGAGCAGTGTACATACAGTCCATTCATACACCTGTAAAATTACTTAAGCAATTCAGGTTAAGTACCTTACTCAAGGGTACAACATGGGAATCGAACCCATGACCTTTATGCACCATACCTGGTTTCCTAACCATTATAACATATTGCTGCCTCATATAAAATAAGATTAGTTAAAATTTCACAATCATTTGCACTTTACAATGAAATAATCTAATAACGAGTTAATAAAGATTTACTAAAACAGGTCACAGGCTACTTTGATAAACAAATTGGAGCTAAACAGTGGCACAATTTACAGCCTGACGCAATCCAAGCAACCCAAGTTTCTTCTTCTCCTCAGCATGTCCACCCACAGAGACAGCAAAAGGCAGTGGTAATTTGCTCATAGACATTATTACAAATTCCTATCCTTGTAAGGACATAAACACAGAACTTCCCCAATACTGTAAAATTGTTGAATAGATGTTCTCTTGAATAGAAGGTCCAGTCTAGCTCTGTAGCTGTGTGGAGTAGAGCAGCACCAGGGCCCGGGCCAGTTGCTGAAACATGAGCCACCTTTCACAGTTCCTCTGAGGTTGTTTATTACCACCGCCAGATTGACGACTGAATAGTGTGAATAGAGGTGAATTCATTGATAGCATTTTATTCATGCCTACACTGATCCATAAAATGAAGTGTCACGCACACCAGATGGCTTAGCCTAAACAGCAGAAAACAGGTTTATATTCTACTGTATACTTCCTGTTCGTGTGGTTAAAAGCTCCTGTGCAGCACATAGTTTATTCAGCTGCTGTGTTTAATAGTCCCCTGAATGCAGCTTCATTCAACTTCTTGTACGTTATTTTAGCATACTTAAACCAGCTCTGAATTTCTTGTAATTGTGACTGTCCCTTGTAAGCATTACGTAGTTCATGCATGCACATAGGTTTTTGAGACCCAAAGTTGAAATTAAACCTATGCCTATGCATTCATGAATAGATAGATAGATGCATTCATTTCTGTTTCTTTGCAAATTATTCAAAACTGCCTCTGGAGGGCCCTGTAGGAAAAGGTTGCAAAATAAAACTATTTTCATCATGAAAACATTCAAGAGTGTTCTGTGACTCTCTAAACACAACCAACAAGCACGTCTTCTTAATGTCTAAAAAAAATACAAATAACAGGTTTCTTTGAAGGCAGGCTTTTGTAAGCAGTCTGAACTTTAAAAAAATGTAGAAAAATAAAATAAAAAAAGATGTAAGGTTTTGAAAATTAGTCTTTATTGTCAGAGGTTCTTAGGAAGACACACAATTTATTTATTTATTATTTGTGCCCGATATGTGCACAGTCTCTTCCCAAGGGCAAAATTAAAACTGGAAGAACGACAGGTAGTGAAGCAACACATCTGTTGCCTTGTTTACTTCTTAGATTTTTAATTCAGGTTTGGGTAATCATATGCAAGACGGAATTAAGGACACTGGGTCCCGAGGCAACCAAATCAAATCAGTTCTTTCATTGTGTATGAGTTGGCAAACCACTTGTTCCCAAAATCACAAAAATAGAGTTTGTTCTTTGTCAATTGGTGACATTGCTTTTCATGCTGAATACATGCACGTGGCTCTTGAACCTTAAAAGTCTTGGCTTATGTGAAATCATGTGACACAGCTGAGAGACTTATGAACTCCCAAAGGAGGCATAGTATCAAAGACACAACAGCAGAAACACAGCTTCAAGGGGGTTCTAACACATCTCACACAACGCAGAAACACATGCAGACACCTTTTGTTTTCTTTTTGGCAGGTGTTGCAAATGCCGTGATGCAATGAAGGTGCTTCCTGATGGGAGTTTAAGAGAAAGAACTGGAGGTCAAGTGGCAGCAGTTTTGAAAACTGGCCTCTTGATTTTTTAGCTTGCTTTGTGTGGGATTCATTTTAGTTTACACATTACATATTTTTGGTTGAAGCCCTGTATGATAGTGATTTAATTTCACGGCAGAGGAAGGATACCTTGTTGTCCGCTAGGCCAGAGGGCTACGTCACCGTAATAAAATCATTTTTGTGGACGACGGAGTTTTTTTAAAGCTCAGACTGCTTACAAAAGCCTGCCTTCAAAGACACCTGTTTGTTATAGTGCTGGACAGGCGACCAGTTTCTTTTTCACTCCCATTGTTCTAATACCTTGTTTTTACTGTCCTAATACCCGCGACTGATATGAGCATTGTTTTTATTTTTTGTCCTTTTTCAAAACTAAACAAACTGCACCTTTAAAGTGGAGAAAAGCAGGAAAACGCCAGGCCCTTGGAAGCAGTCTGAAGACTTGGGCCAATGGGACAGTTTTCTATGGCAGGGGTGACTCCACCTTATTCACTGTTTAGATTGAGGGAGCTGACTTGCCTGTGTTTTGATTTGATTTGAGTTTTTTTCAGCGTTGTTCCGTTCACACACACACACACACCTTTGTTAGGCCTTATTTTTTGGTAGCCAATTCTGAACTGTACACATCTTGGGGTCTAAAGGGGCAGTTGTAACAAAACTGTTAAGATAATATTGAATAAACTGGGATCAGCATCCTTATTATGAGATCATTACCACCATCTTTCTCAAGAGACAAATGCCTAACCTTAACATTTAGTCTAAGCAGGATCTTTCATGGGAGCCAGATTTTTTGTGCAGGCAGTCAGATTTTCTACTTCCTATTTACGGATCAATATGTGCATACATTGTATGCAATAAATGGCATACGCACATTCTTAAAATATACATAGCTATTATTGATCATATTCACAATAAACCATCCAGATGCTGACATGGACCTAGGGGCATTATTGATGCATTGTATTGTATATGATCGATTGTATTGTCTCACAATGAACAAAGGGCCAACAGTTAGACCACAGAGGAATGTATTTGGCCCCTGGGCTGCTAGTTGAAGAGCCCTTCCTAGTCTATAGACTTTTAAAAACTTTGTAGTTAAAGGAAAATTCTGGGGGGTTTTTTGTTTTGTTTTTAAGACTTTGAACTATTTTTAAGAACTATTTCCACCATGCTGATCGGTAATAATAATGTAGTCACAGCATAGTGGAAATAATTCTTAAAAATAGGTTAAAAAAAAAAAAAAACTCTTTTACTGCAATGCTATGTTTAAGCTCATTGGATCAGTGGCTGCAGAGCTCTGCTAGAGCAGTAAGTAGGAGCAAAAATCACTGTAACTATTATATGATAAGACGATTCTGTAAACTCAGCTTTTAACCCATAGAGTATCTCAAATGTGCATGGTGATAAGTAGGGTTTGCAGATGATGTGTACAGAGCCAGAGGTAAGGGTTGCTACTTTCAGCAGCAGGAACAACACACCAGGCAATACTTACATAGGCAGAAACACTGCATTCCTTTTTAAAACATTTATTATTTTTAACAATAAATACACAAATACAAAATACCGTACTAAAATATCTTTTTAAGATATTTCAAAAAACTCCATGCTGAAACAATAAAAAAGGGCAAACTGGTCTGTGCCGTCTCAATGAGTCTCAATGTTTACCAGTGTATCTGCCTGTGTGGCAGGCTTTTAAAAATAGGTTCCTGCAATTTCCTGTCAAACAGAGATAGAAAAGAGTAGATAAGGTCAGATAGAGTAAAGTGTTGATATATTTGGCACAGGTTGATCATATTTTCATAAATAAATCTACAGTATACATTCCTTTTTTTGTACTAAACATTTCTTTGTTAGCATTCTTCCACATATTTTATTTTCTCACCAATTTCAGAATGCCCAATCATATACAGTAGGAGCCAATAGGCTGAGGCCACTACCAACAAGAACTGATTGTTTCCATTATTTATCAAGGGCTAATACAATTACGATACTCCGTTTATACTTCTTATTCAAGAATACATTATTTTTTAATAATGGAAGTCAAAACAATGTGTAGGTATTTATAATGTAAGAGCACTAGCAGTAGCAACATTAACAGGTAGAATGGCAGATTCATTCACTTAATAGATGGTTTTAGTTGTTAATAGCTCCGATATTTGCATATTGTGTTTTAAGTACACACATTTGTTAATATTTGAATGGAATAAAGGATGTGTGCCATCCCTGCTGACTGAAACCCTGGCAGGGCTGCTGGCCACAGTTTACAGTGGCATTGCCCGGATTTGATATCTATGCACCATAACAGTGCCTTAACAGGATGAGCCACCCAGTAGCCCCCACATTCCTCAAATTTAATGAGAATTCTAGCATTGCATATGTATTACACATACCATTAGACTGTCCTATAACACAGGTCAGAGAGCTTATTGTAAGACTGCTCTATTGACTACTACACATTTGTAGGCAGATAAACCTAGGGTAAGTGCCTTTGTCCTTCTGTGCCACCAATAGCATAAAAATAACTAAATATTTCATGTGTACATTAAATATATTTAATGAAAAAATACTTCCTCTTGGTTCCTCTGGGAGCTGGGCCCAGTTTCTCTCTGTCTCACCTGAGCAGGGTGTGTGCAAGGAGGTATCTCTGAGGGCTCACCTGAGAGAGGTGAGGGGAGGTCTCTCTATGGCTCACCTGAGTATTTAGAAAGGAGGTATCTCTCTGACAGTGGAGGACAGCATCATGCACCGTAGAGAATATGGTAGCCTTGGTCACTTTATCACTGAAGAATCCCCCTCTTTCTAAGTGTTCCACCACACAGTCTGTAAGGAGAAGAAGAAGGGAGAGAATAAAAGAGCTGGAGCCAGAAAGTGAAATGGAGAAAAACAGAACAGCTAAAAAAGGTTTATAGCTGGGTAACCTCATCAAAGGCAGATACAAAGCTAGCTAGCGACCATCTGGGGAACTATCACAATCAGAGACCTTTATGTTATTAACTGAAACATGGCTGAAAGCGGATGAGAACTTTACATGAAATGCATCCTCTCCACCTGGGTTCATATATAGCCAAAATCCCCGTCTCTGTCGAAGATGGGGTGGGGTTGCTGTTATTTATAAAGACTTTCAGTCAATTCCAAAATTAGAGTATGTATTTGATACGTTTGAAGTGTTAGTTATGAACACTCAGCCAGCAGTGGTTGGTAGAAACCACCCCTCTTCTCAGCCTATTTTACTTGTGACTGTCTATAGACCTCCTGGCCCATATTCTGGCTTTATTCCTGAATTTGCAGATTTTCTTTCTCATTTATCTGTAAGTCATGACAAAGTGTTAATATTGGGTGATTTTAACCTGCATTTTGAAAATACAGATGATCCATTTACCTCAGCATTTATGCCCATTTTGGAATCAATTGGTTTCATTCAAAATGTTGTCGGCCCCACACATTACTGTAGTCATACTTTAGACCTGGTCTTAAGTTTTGGCATTGATAGTGTTAATGTTAAAATTCACTCACATAATCCTATTCTGTCTGACCATTTTCTGTCTGACCATTTCCTGTCTGACCATTTCATGTAAAATTTGCCCACCCTGTAGCGTCTGAATTCAGAACGTATACAGGTCGCACTATCACTACCTCCACTACTAGAAACTTTATTCATGTGCTATCTGATTACTTTGATTTAGACACTTCAGCCAGCTCCCTGTCAACCAATGATCTGGCAGAGGAATTAGCTACTGCTCTACGCAAAACCCTTGATGTAGTTGCTCCGTTAAAAAGTAAAAAAGTAATTGAGAAGAGGCTTGCCCCTTGGTACACCGACCACACGCGGGCTCTTAAACAAAAGTCTCGGCAGCTTGAACGCTATAGACCATCATATTCTCCTCCGCAGGCTAGAAAATTTAGTTGGTCTTACCGGGCATGCTCTTATGTGGTTTAAATCTTATCTCTATGATAGATCCCAGTTTGTTAGGGTAAACAATCAGTCCTCTGAATTTTCTAGGGTGAACTTTAGAGTACCACAAGGATCGGTTTTGGGTCCTCTGCTCTTTTCTCTGTACATGCTCCCTCTTGGGAACATTATAAGTGGACATGGTGTTAACTACCACTGCTACGCAGATGACACACAACTTTATATATCAGTTAGGCCAGGTGAAGTTGACCAATTGTCTAAACTAGAGACCTGTCTTAAAGATGTAAAGGCCTGGATGACCCAAAATTTCCTCTTATTGAACTCAGATAAGACTGAGATATTAGTATTAGGTCTCAAATCCCTTCGAGATAAATTCTTACAGTTACCCTTAAATTTAGATTGCTTCTCTGTCTCCGCCAACAAGGTTGTTAAAAACCTTGGTGTAACTATTGATTCAGATCTCTCCTTTCAGCCCCATATTAACAATATCACAAGAATGGCCTTCTTCCACCTGAGGAAAATATCTAAATTAAGAAAGGTGTTCTCCCTGGAGGATGCTGAAAAAATGGTTCATGCCTTTGTAACCTCTAGACTAGATTACTGTAATGCTTTATTGTCTGGTTGCACTGGCTCAGCCCTGAAACTTGTACAGAATGCAGCTGCTAGGGTTCTTACAAGAACCAAGAAATGGGAGTATATCAGCCCGGCGCTCAAAACTCTTCATTGGTTGCCTGTCAAACTCAGAATTGACAACAAGATTTTACTTCTAGCGCTTAAAGCTTTAAATGGATTGGCCCCAGAATATCTTAGTGACTTACTCATTCCTTTCTGGCTATTTGAAAATTCCTATTATATCTAAAATTACAATGGGTGGCAGAGCCTTCTCTTACAGAGCTCCTTTCTTATGGAATAATCTTCCCATGTATGTTCGGGCTTCAGACACACTTTCTGTCTTTAAGTGAAGGCTAAAAACGTACCTCTTTAGTCAATCCTATCGTTAAGGATGTCGGGGGGGCTAACCTTCTCTTTTCCTCTCTCACCCTGAGCTGCAGATTACTCCGGCCCGCCCCCCTCGCCCTGAGTGTGCAGACTGCTCCAGCCCTGTCCCTCCTTTGGTTTATCCTCCCGACTTGACGCAACCGGAGTCCCAGATGCACCACCCCGCCCCTTTGAATTTGAATTGATTATTGAATTGACTATTACCATTCAGTCCAACTTTATTTTAAAACGGGCCGGCCAGCGAAGGATGGGCACCCCCTCTCTAGCCAGGTTCCTTCCGAGATTTCTTCCCACTGGGGAGGTTTTTCTCGCCACTGTTGAGTGTTTTTTCTCCCCTACCAGGGAGTTTTTTTTACCTCGTTTTGCTGGTTGGGGGCTAAGGCCTGGTTTTTTTTTGCTCAATTCTCCTTCTGTTTTCCTGTGCAGCGTCTTTGTGACAGTTCTCTGTAGAAAGCGCTATACAAATAAAATTGAATTGAATTGAATTTAATGTTTCACTACGTCCAAACGCAAGAGAACTAGTGATCCTTTTTACTAACATAATGGCTCCTTAATTGAGTGAAACAGGAATCTTTTAGTGCTACTTTAGTTAGTTAATCCTCTTCATCCCATGTGGGACATAAAGCTACAATGAGCTCCTTCCATTGACCCCTATCCTTGGCAATGTGCTGTGCCTCGCCCCAAGAGAGTTTCAGCTCATCAGTCACAGTTTTATGCTAGGACATCTCCCTCCTGGATTTTCTTTTTCCTGGTGGAGTCCAACACAGAGCAATTTTTGGGATGCGATCTTGCTCCATTCGGAGAGCATGGCTCAACCATCGCATTTGTCTTTGTTTTATTTCAGTAGCGATGTTTCGGCTTTTGCTCTTCTTGTAGAGTTCCTGATTGGTGATCTTATTTGTCCAGAAGATGCAGCAGATTCTTCTAAGGCAACCATTGCGGAATGTGTCGACTGTTCACATAATGTTTGACAACCCGCCAACGTTCAGACCCATAGAACTGGTTGGACTGCACAGTGCTACTTTAGTAGTAGCAAACAATCAAAAAAGTTACTTCCGCTTTTTTGAAACAGGAGGCATGGGAATGAAATTTCTTCATGTCATCTTAAAAGCTAAACCCATAGATACTGTTCATCCCAGTATGTTTTTTTTATTTTTATTTTTTTATTTGTTTTTCTGATTTTTCCCCCCATTTTCTCCCAATTTAGTAGCCAATTGAACCCCTATTCTAATTCAATTCCCCCCCGTGTAGCAACCGCTAGAGAACCACCGCTATACAACCCTGTCAGCCGGTAGGCTATCTGACCTCTACAGGGCGCGACTCCTCGAGCTCCTGACAGTGATTCCAACTCGCCCAGGGCCGATTCTCTCCGAGCCCCTCCCCCCACCCGGAAGCAGCCGCCAATTGCCGCTCCCACAGGGCACCGGCCATGCTCGGATCTGGCAGGACCGGGGCGTGAACCCCGATCCTCAGAGCACAACTTACCGCGGCAACCATCCCAGTATGTTTTTAAACAAAATGCTCCAGATTGATCCAATGTAGCATAGAAGAGTACCAGAAAGCAATTAAATACCCATAAATAAAAAGACCTTTTTGGCCACCAAATATCCTCACAGAAAGGGAGGATTAAATCTGGCTATGCTAAATATTCATCACATTTCTGAAATTACACAATGTCACACAATCAAATTAAAGAAACTACACAAGCGAATCAATTTGATTCATATTGTAAAATTATAAGGAAATAAGAAGAACCAAAATGTGAAAAGCTATCGAAGGGCAGAGATCCAAACAACCCAGATTAATGTCTTAATCTGAGACAGAAAGCATCTAGAATTGAACACTGAAATTCACTTAACACCTGAAAAGGAAAGCCCTCCTTATGAGTACTTACCCTGACACCCTGAGAGAAACACGTCTATGCCCACATCCCCGTAGTCACGGCAAATCTGAAACAGCACCACATTACGATCAGAGGGGACAAGACTACCACCACACAGCTAATAGAATAGATGAGCCAATAGACCTTGGTCAAATAATTATTTTAAACATTGTACCCCTTTGACACCAGAACATTTCTGCAGATGCTGACAATTTTAAAAGAAGAATATTTTTATGACTATTCAGAGCAAAATCCTCTTTCCTAGGATTATACACTGTGATTGGTAACACTGTATGACTGTACATTTTAATCATAGATTGCACATTGTATTCGGTAACAATATGAGTATACGATTGAATTATTATTATCTCAAATACATGTTCAAACTAAGTGTCAAACAGGCAGAGGTACAGACGGACAGACAGAGGTACCCAACAGATACAGGTACAGACAAATAGACAGAGGCACAGACCAATACGTGGAGTTTCAGACGGACACATGGATGGATGGTCTCTCTTACGTTGCGCAGTGTCTTCACTCCCACGGTATCCAGAAAGTTGACTGGGCTCAAATCCAGGATGATGGCACTCGGAAGGGCGGGGCCAGGCTGAGGACCCTCCTCCACAGTTGCCTCATTTTTCTGCTCATTTTGGGGCTCCTCCTGTGATATCGGGGACAAGTAGCAGTCACTGAACTACATGCAAGTCTGGATTTTCAAAGTACAAATATACTTGTAATGCTTTTACGTTTATGCTGTTAAAAAACTGGCATGTGCATGCTTTTCTTGCTCAGATGATGCACTCTCATGCACACGGTTTTACTGTTGGGACAGGCCTACAAATAAGAACTTAAAACTGGAACTTGGAAAGAAAATATAAGGGAATTAAAAATGTATAAAATTTACATATTGCTTCACACTCACAGAAACACACAGATGCGCCCATGTCTATATATACAGTGCCCTCCACAATTATTGGCACCCCTGGTAAAGATGAGCAAAAATGGTTATAAAAAATTCACCATTTGGTGAATTAGCTTAATCTTACATTAAAAAAATGAGAAAAATCAAACCTTTAATTGAAGTAAATTTATTCTGAGAAAAAAAAAAATCCCTGATCAAGAAATAATTATTTTTAACAAAACCATGTGTGCCACAATTATTGGCACCCCTGCATTTAATACTGTACAACCTCCCTTTGCCAATAAAACAGCACTGAGTCTTCTCCTGTAAAATCTAATATGGTTGGAGAATACAGAGCAAGGAATCTGAGACCATTCCTCTTTACAGAATCTCTCCAGATTACCCAGAGTCCAAGGTCCTCTCTTGTGCACTCTCCTCTTCAGCTCAGCCCACAGGTTTTCAATGGGGTTTAGATCAGGGGACTGAGATGGCCATGGCAGAAGCTTGATTTTGTGTTCAGTTAACCATTTTTGTGTTATGATGCCATGTACCCTAACAAGGTTCCCAGGGCCTTTGGAGGAAAAACAGCCCCACAACATCACGGAACCTCCACCATACTTAACAGTGGGGATCAGGTTATTTTCGGCCATCCTTCTTTTTACGCCAAACCCACATTGAGTGTTGGTTGCCGAAAAGCTCAATTTTCGTTTCATCTGACCATAGAACACGGTTCCAGTAGCATTCCAGTAGCAAACTCCAGGCGCTTACGTTTGTGGTGAAATGACATGAAAGGCTTTTTTCTGGCATGCCTTCCAAATAATTTGTTGGCATGGAGGTGACGTCTAATGGTAGTTTTGGAGACTTGATGACCCCAAGATGCTACTTTCCTCTGTAATTCTCGAACAGTGATCCTTTGGGATTTTTTTTGCCTCTCTTACCATCCTCCTCACTGTGCGTGGGTGCAAAATAAACTTGGGTCCTCTTCCAGGCAAGTTTGTAACAATTCCAGTTGCTTTGAACTTTTTAACTATTGCCCTAATGGTAGATATGGGCATTTTCAGGTGAGTAGCTATTTTGTATAGCCATTCCGACTTATGAAGCTCAACACACTTTTCGCTCATTTGATTTGTGTGTTCTCTTATCTTTCCCATGTTGATGTATGTATAAGGGAATATGGCCTCTGTGTCTCCTCATATTTATACCCCAGTGAAACAGGAAGTCATGGATTACTGCTTGAAAGTTCCTAAACACTCTGATCAACTTTAAAAATTAAAATATAAATGGAAAAAATGCTTCAGTTACATTTTGTTCATAAGAATTTCTAGGGGTGCCAATAATTGTGGCACACATGGTTTTGTTAAAAATTATTATTTCTTGATGAGGGATTTTCTTTCTCAGAATAAATTTACTTCAATTAATGGTTATATTTTTCTCATTTTTTCAGTGTGAGATTAAGCTAATTTACCACAACTTTTTATAACCCTTTTTACTCATCTTTACCAGGGGTGCCAATAATTGTGGAGGGCACTGTATATACAGTGTATATATAAAGTATATATAAATTTCCTCATTCCCCTGTTACACTTCTTACCATCTCTCGTCCCTCCCTCTCAGCCTCTTTCATTTGTTTCCTTTGCTTCTTGGCCTCCCTCTTCTCTCTGCGTAGTTGCTTGGCTTGCTTCTTCTTCTTGAGGGACAGAATCTTTGTGATGTCAAACCCAGTCTGCAACCCCAAAGGAGAACATTTCACCATTACACTACTATCATACAACATATAAACTACTCCTTACGCCTTCCATATGATAAGAAATAGACCACCTCTTAATCTTTCCAAATGACAAGAGACCACCCCTTACTCCTTCCCAATGATAATAAAGAGACCACCCTTCACTCCTTCCACACAATAAACTACAAACCACTCTTTATTCCTTCTATATAATAGGAAAGAGACCACCCCTCATCCCATCCATACAATATTACCCCTTACTCCTTCCATACAATGCACTAGAGACTATCCCTTACTACTTCCACACAATACACTACAAACCACCTTATACTCTATCATACAATGTGTACATTTTGTTGATTTTTGATCAGCCCCCCAGTTTATTATTATTATTTTTTTATAAGTGTACAGTGGGTTGCGCTTGAATATGACTCGCAGTGTGAGGGAGGAACAGACAAGCCTTGAAACGTCACACAGACGTGTGTGCACCCAGAACCATACTATACACACACACCCAAAGTGAGACTACACACACACCCACAGCACCAACACCTAGCATAAATTCACTTCCATGTATGAGACGATGTAATGCCATGTAACAAAAACCAGTGAACATCAATGGCTAATTCCTACAGAGCACAGATTAAATGTATTTTAGGACCAAAATAATTAGATTAACCATATGTATGTGGTACCTTTAAGACAGTATATGTGGTTGTATTTGTTATTTTTCCACTTAAATTGCTCTTTAATATAATGTAATGAAGTGTAGCGTAACACAGTATATAGTAAAACATAATGGAGTGCAGAGCATTGTAGACTATTGTATTGTAATGCAGTGCAGTATAGTGTATTTAAATGTTACAGTACAGTGTAATTTAAGGCAAGTAAAGGTGCAAGTATGGCACAGTGAAGTGTGATACAGTGTATTAGTAGTGCAATTGGGTACAGAACAAACAGTGAGGTGCAGTGTCATTTAAAAAAGCATAATAAAAAAAGCATACGTCTAGTGTAGTGTTTACAGTTTAATGCAGTGTAATTTAGTGTAGTGCAATTAGTGTTGCACGGTATACCGAAACTTCGGTACTTTTTCGATACTTTAAAAAAAAAAACGGTTCGGTATTAGAATTTTCCGACGTTCGGTACTTTAAAAATTTTTTTTATATTATTCTTTTTTTTAATATAATCTTTTTTTTCTTTTTCTTTTATGTAGCTGCAATATTTCCCTTACCGCAGAATGCTGGAATGATCAAAATAGCATCTGGAAAAACCCTTGCCAAAACAGCTTCGGTTTCCCGTTAGGCCTAATTAAATTTTCAGTGGCAGCGCTGATATTATGAGGGTGTAATTATAGTTTCCGCCTCTACGCAAAATGGCGCACTTTCGTCCGTTTCGCTATCTGACCAGAACTCTTACATTTTAGTGTAGAGTAAAAGCTAATACTGCAGAGGCAGGAGTTTGATTCTGCCTGTTTTTAAGGACTGATTATGGATCAGCACTATGGAGGAGTCTCAAAAGCAGCTCTACAGTGCTGCAAAGATAGCTGATCCAGAAACAGTCCTTAAAAACCGGTAGAAACAAACTCCTTGTCCTGGGTTTAAGTTGTATAGTTCTGAATATCATTTGTGAAGCTAAGGGGGGTTTATTGTATATAAGTTCTGTTTTAAGTTTATTAATATTATAAATAACTAATATTTATTTACCATACGACTTTGTGAGCAAATGTTATTTTAGCTCAGAATGGAGAAATGTACCACTTTGTTACCAACACCCTCCCCATGTGTGCGACGACTCTCCGTACCCCCGACCTGCGCGATGATACTACCTCGGCCCGCATGCGCATTTGATGACACCGTGTACGCGCAACAACACTGGTAGTTTCGAGGGGCCTACCACCCGGCCTGAAAAAAAATCTAGGGGAAACACTGTACTGTATGTGACTATTCTGAAATAAATGTATTCTGTAGCAAATTTCTGAATGATACAGCTTCTTCTTCAGTTCGAACTTAAAACCATGGATGTGCAGGGAATATTTATTTAGATATTGACATTTAAATAAAACTAGTAGAAACGAGGAGGAAATTGCCTCTGAAGGGCCAAGGTAAATAGGGTTAAGGTCATTTCAGTAGAGGTACCGAGTATCGAATCAGTATCGTTTCAGTTTCAAGTACCGTTTCAGTATCGAGTATCATGATACTAAACCTGGTATCGGTATCGAAGTCAAAATTTTGGTATCGTGACAACACTAAGTGCAATAGTGTAGTGTAGTGTGGTGAAGATTAATACAGTGTAATTTACTGTAGTGTAAAACAGCCTAGTGTAGTGTGGTGCAGTGCAATGCAGTGTAGTGGCCTCACCTTCTCTGCCAGGGCATCGACATACATCTCAGCATTGGCAAAGTAGAGAGTAGCTGAAGACCGGAAAATGACCAAGCCTTGTATCTGCTTCACCTGTAGGAACAAGCACCCCTTACCTATACCTAGATATACCTGAACTAAGGCCAAAACAGCTCTTACCTATACACAGCTACACACCAGATAGTGCACATGAATGTGTAATGAATGTGTAACAGTGCAGGTCTATTTGTCACAAAAGATCAGGTATCCTAACTCTGCCCCCATTACATTGCACTGAGCCCCCATTTGTGAATGTCAACATATTTACCAGCCTGTATTCTTCCACAGGTTTGTAGATATCGGTTCCTGGGACCTGCCCAAGGATGGAGTACCTTGGCCTGAAGACAAACAGACAGCCAAGCAGACACAGTGAATACAGATTTACAACATGGGAGAGAGACTTAGAGAAAGGGGGCAGATTTCGAGGAGTGGGATGAGATTTAACACAGCGGCGGGTGAGATATAGCGTAGGGCGGAGGTAGATTGAGAGGGGAGGGGTGAGATTTAAAGTAGGTGGTTTGGTTCTTCTCTCACAGCTGAGTCCTGAAGATGACAGTAAGCATGGAGAAGCCAATGGAGGCAGCCAGGCCCATGTCAGGGTTGAGGAGCACAGTCAGAATGAAGGTCGCCACCCATACCACCTGGAGCGAGAGACAGGACAGGCCCTGGATTAGAGGCTTGTTTCCCTGACAACTCATCATCTTCATTCTTCCCCTCTGCATTAGCTCATTCCTCTATCATTCACTCATCCTCCCTCCTATACTCTCTCGTTGCCCTCCAGTTTTGCCTTAATTTTGCCCCTAATTCTCCCCTAACCTTTTTTTTATCACTCAGCCATGCCCACCCCTTCAATATGCCAACTTGTTTATCCCTACCCCCTCACCATGGTCAATCGGTTATCCCCACCATTCATTTATCCCCCCCTCATCATACCAACTTGGTTTCTCCACCCCTCACCATGTCCACTCGGTTGCTCCTCCACAGTAAACGGACATCCATAAACTGTTTCATCATCCCATGGAGGTTGACATAGATGATGGCAGCAAGCACAGCCTGGGAACAGAACACTGTCAATCAGTATTTGTACCATTTAGTGCACATGCCTTTTTCTCACACACACACGCACACACACACACACGCACGCACGCACGCACGCACGCACGCACGCACGCACGCACTATGGAGACCCATACGTCTCATAATGCGTGCGCAAATATCGACTGAACGTGTCACACACGCCTGCTTTGATGCCTGTGCAGCAAAGCAACGCCTGACCTGTCATGTAATTTCCCCATTGACTTATAACGGTCACGCGTGCACGCGCACGTTCACACGTAATGACTGTTGCGCACCACGTAATCTAATTATGGAGACCCATCAATGTCAAAAATAACGAACACATGCGCAGCAACGTGTGTGTGCCTGCGTGATTAACTTGGTAAATTTTGGTACGCGTGCGTGCGTGTGTGCGTTGTTACGTGCGCATTGTATTTCACGCGTGACAAGATGATGCGTACTGCACTCAAAGCGTGTACACGTTCGTCTGTCACTGTTAGAGAAATTTTGTTATGAGTTCACACACACACCCGTTCGCATTTTTTGATGCTACGCAACCGGAAGTTTTATGGAGACCCATACGTCTCATAATGCGCAGCTTCCGCGTACATGAACGCCTCGCATGAGCTATGTCTGGTACCGTGTATCTCGGTTACAACAGCAGAATGGTATCTCATTAGTATGCACAAGCTAGGGCTGTGATAGGCCGAAAACATCACGTGTGAGGGTAGTAGGATATGACGTCACTCGCCCCACTGCTTTTATTGGCAAGACACGCCCTGCATAGCATTCAAGCGCTAGGATTGGCCAGCCTGATTAGTCACCTTTACAACGAGGTACAACTTGTAAGGATCATGCATTCGTGGAATGAGCAACACAGCTAACCGTGTGGGTAGCGGGCCAAAAAAATGTGTATCCTGCAATATTCTACACCTTTACTGTTGTAACCGAGATACAGGGTGCCGGAAATGGCACTATCTTAACAGTTCGGGCATGAGCCCGAGTTACGTGAACTCCTGTGAGGTTATGTTTAGGGGTTGTGGGTGGGGTACGGGAATCACAAACTCACAAAAACCAGGGGGTCTTTGAATTCGACATATATCTTGGTTATGACTTTGTAGTACATTCCGATTCGTGTGCTCCCTTTTTTCGAACCACGTCTTTACCCCGAGGTAGTGAGCATGGACGCCTGGCCAATCCTAGCACTTGAATGCTATGCAGGGCGTGTCTTGCCAATAAAAGCAGTGGGGCGAGTGACGTCATATCCTACTACCCTCACACGTGATGTTTTCGGCCTATCACAGCCCTAGCTTGTGCATACTAATGAGATACCATTCTGCTGTTGTAACCGAGAAACACGGTACCAGACATAGCTCATGCGAGGCGTTCATGTACGCGGAAGCTGCGCATTATGAGACGTATGGGTCTCCATAAAACTTCCGGTTGCGTAGCATCAAAAAATGCGAACGGGGTGTGTGTATGAACGCATAACAAAATTTCTCTAACAGTGACAGACGAACGTGTACACGCTTTGAGTGCAGTACGCATCATCTTGTCACACGTGAAATACAATGCGCACATAACAACGCACACACGCACGCACGCGTACCAACATTTACCAAGTTAATCACGCAGGCACACACACGTTGCTGCGCATGTGTTCGTTATTTTTGACATTGATGGGTCTCCATACACGCACGCACGCACGCACGCACGCACGCACGCACGCACGCAAACACACACACACACACACACACACACACACACACACACACACACACACACACACACACACACACACACACACACTCTCTCTCATGCATACAGAAACAAACACATAAACACACACACTAAAGTACCTTAGGCAGCTGCTGGAAGAGCTCCCCAATCTTTAGCATGATGATGAGGATCACTAGAGCAGAGAGACCACTCGCCACCTAGTGTGAAAGAGAGAGAGAGATAGAGTGAAAGAGAGAGAGAGAGGGGGAGAGGGAGAGAGAGAGAGAGAGAGAGAGGGGGAGAGGGAGCATGAGAGAGAGGGAGCAAGAGAGAGGGAAAGAGTGAGAGGGAGAGAGAAAATACATTTTGACAATTGAAAAATTTTATTTAATGTCATAGATGGTTGTTCTCTAAACTTTGGGCTGTGAGGCAGGGCAATAGCGAGACTAAAGCATGGTCTTGTTCAAAATCTTCTGCACAGTCGTGGATCACCAGCAGATCTGGGCCTCATAATTCATGTTAATGTCAATCATACTCTTTGCTGCTAACCAGAGACCATGCTCAAAAATGAACTCTAACAGAACCTGGCCCTATTGGAGAAATACTGTCAGACATGGGCCCTGGCTGTAAATATTATGGAAACATGTCATTTAAAAAAAGCTGTACCTGTGTATTCCCTCCAGTGCTCTCCTGGACCATAGTGCGGGACATGGAGCAGCTGATGGCAAAGCACTGAAACACCCCCCCGATTGAGTTACTGAGGCCCAAGGCCACCAGTTCCTGCATTAAGAATAGACCACTTATTATACTGAACAGGGGAACCACAGGTAGATACAGATAGAGTACACCCATTAGTGATATACAGACAAACTCACACAAACAAGTAACACACATGAAAATATTGAAATTCCCACCTGGTTGCTGTCCACTTTGTAACCGTATTTTAGAGCGAAAATTCGACCCAAGGAGATAGCAATGCCATATCCCACTACAGACAGAGCAAAAGCATCACCTATCACCTCCCCAAATAGAGATACTGTGGGCAGGACTGGGGGCTGGAGGCTGGGGGAAAGAACAGTTATTCTTTTGTGAAGTTGTGTTGTTATCTGGTGGTGGTGTGTGACAGCAGTTGAGTGGGTAAGCTCAGATGCACTGTTCTTACCCAGAGGGGATCTCTCCCACCACCTCCACACCAAACTGACTGTACAAGTTGAACTGCCAGGAGATCACTGTGGCAATGACGATCTGAGAAAACACAAGGGGCTGGGTTAGGATTGGAGGTACAGCTGGGGTTGGGGTAAGGGCCCAGGTCATAAATTTGTGAGACTCACAGTTAGCAGTTCAACAGGTATGGGGACAGGAAGCTTGCGGGCCAGCAGGGTGTTGACCTCCTTTGCAGCAATGAGGGCAATCACTGATACAGCACACACCACAAGAGTCCCAATGTTTGTCTTTGGCAAGAGAGAACAAATCTCTACCACTGTCTAGAGAGAGAGAGAGGAGAATATTAGCAATAGTATTTATATTCAGACTATTAAGACTATAAACTGATGTAACAACTTCATAAATATTTTTATATATCTGTAGTTTCTACATGATAAGCTAAAGGACAAACTGAAAAGCAGCCCTGAAACAGACTGTACTGCACTGTGAAACACTTCTGAAGCAGACTGAACTAAACTGTGACATTTGTGATACATGAAACGGACAGTACTGCACTTCAGCAGTGCGCACCAAGGATCCCAGCATAGCCAGCAATACGTTATAACTCTGATAAAAACAAAGCAGTGCCAAAATATACAAAATACTAAACTAGCAGCTTGTGGACATAATTGGTTACTGTATAGCTGTAGACTGCAAGGGGGACAGCGAATGTAAATACAACGCCAAATGTGGTAACAGCACGCAGTGTGAAGATTTTCTGGATTGTAGGTATCTAAATTCCGGAACATTAACCCCTCTTTTGATGACTCCTGTGGAAGTTTGTAACCATGTACATCTTATATGGAAAAAGTGACGTAGTTACAGTCAGGGGCGCCATAGTGAGGGGAATAGTGGAACTGACTACCCAGGGCCCCAAGGCAGGGAGGGACCCTCAGAAGGCCTGAAATTAAAGGTTTGCATTGGGAAGGGGGCCCACAGAGACTGCATTTGCACGGGGCCCAGAATTACGCCCTGGTTACAGTACACAAAAGCATTTGTCACTCAATCATTTATGTGGTCAGTTATACACAGCCATCTATGAAGCCATAGATATATACCTACATTTAATTAGTAAAATATTTAGACTAGTCTTATTTTTGGGTGGGAAATTTATAGTAATCCATTTTAAAACGTGGCATTGTTTCACATGGAGTACTCACATACAACAAGGAGAAAGGGCCACTGAAGCGACGGGGGGAAATGCCGAAGGTGTATTTCAGCTGGGAAACGATGACATGGATGGCTGCTCCAGTGGTGTATCCTCGAATCAGGGGCTCTGAGAGGTAGGTCACCACAAAACCAAACTGCACAAGGCCCAGCAGAATCTAGACACACACACACACACACACACACACACACACAAGTATGCATACTCATGTCCATACACACACATTAATGTGTACTGCTGTTTGTGTGCAATGTATCAGTGCTAAGCCCCATTTGGACGGTATTAATATTCCAGAGGAACGTGGGTGATAAAATATTAGCCAGGCTCCTCTGTAATTATACTCATCGTTCCAGACAGCCTTTTGGCCTGTGTAAAATTCAAGGAGGTGGTTTGACACACACTCCCATGATAATCACCTGACTCACATCACCATCGAGCTTCCAGCTCCAAATTATTAGGACAGACACGCCTCCATATATTGAAATTGATCTTTCTGAATGCCTATTGATATCCTTTTTTTAGAAAGATGGTGTCTGTCAGGTCATGTGTATACTACATATAAAATCACTTATAGGCAGACAGCCAGCCCAGATAGAATGCTTTCCTGTAACTGACATTACAACAGCCCATTTGATGAGCTTGCGGGGTCTGGCTCTCATAAGGGCTTTTTTCCCCTGCCTTATGGGCTCCCAAGTAGGACTGTATGTACGTACGTATGTTTGTAAATGGGTTAGTATCAAAAACCCTTTCAAATTCCTCCATTACACCTCACAGAACTAAAATTGTGTTCTGATCTGATGAAATTGAAGAACAGGAATGGATCGTTGGCACGAAAATAATCAGAGATACACAAAGGCGGTCCAACAAAATATTAGAGTGTGCGACTTTTTTTTTGGCCGGGCAGTGTATTAATGTGTCAGTGTGTAATATACAAACCCCAATTCCAAGAAAGTTGGGACGGTATGTAAAATGCACATAAAAGCAGCAAGCAGTGATTTGTAAGTTCTCTTTTACATATATTTAATTGAAAACGGTACAAAGAAAAGTTATTTAATGTTTTACCTTATGAACTTTATAGATTTTTGTAAATATACGCTAATTCCGAATTTGATGCATACAACACGTTCCAAAAAAGTTGGGAAAGGGGCAAAAAAAAAAAAAGACTGGAGGAGTTAAAAAAAACACCTGTTAGAAACATTCCACAGGTAAACAGGTGATGCTATCATGACTGGGTATAAAAGGATATCAAAAGACTCTTGATATCTTATTTTCAGGTACTCTTACAATCGATACTATAACCTCTCTGCATTTGAATGGATCTCTATGGGAATTGGGAGGTGGGACTAGATTAAGCTGTACATTATACAAGAATAGTATGGAACCCATGGTTGGGTAAATGGCTGTAAGTCATCAAGGGTCTGCGTTATCAAACGTCTTCAAGAGTCTTTTGATATCCTTTTATATCCAGTCATGATAGCATCACCTGTTTTACCTTGTGGAATGTTCCAAACAGGTGTTTTTTTAACTTCCCAGTCTTTTTTTTTTTCAATCAATGAAGTTGATAAGGTAAAACATGAAATATCTTTTCTTTGTACTGTTTTCAATTAAATATATGTAAAAGAGAATTTACAAATCACTGCTTGCTGCTTGCTGCTTTTATGTGCATTTTACATACTGTCTCAACTTTTGTGGAATTGGGGTTTGTATTACCATGCATTTTTTTGTGTCAGTGTGTATTATATTACTGTGCATTTTTTAAGGTGTCAGTGTGTAATATATTAGTGTGTTTGTTTGATGTGTCAGTGTGTACTATATTAATGTTTATTGTGTGTGTAATATATTAGTGTGTACTGCTTAATGTGTTGGTGTCAATGGGCAATGCATCAGTGTGTGTGTGAGTTTACCTGGAAGAGGCCGGAGAGGCAGGTGACAGCAGCAGCGACCCTGACCCTCTCAGCGTCACGGGACACCATGTCCACCACACTCCCATTTGTTTCATTATTCCACAGCATGAAGTCAGAGTCTGGAGCCAAGCGTTCCGTCACCCCGCCTATCATTACACTCATTACTGCATAAGTACCTGCAGGAGAGAGAGCAGAACAGGCCTCAGAGCAGTGCACAGTGAGATCTGCTCAGAGCCGCAGTGTGGAGCAGTGCTCAGTAGTGTTGCACGGTACACCGAAACTTCGGTACTTTTTCGATACTTAAAAAAAAAAACGGTTCGGTATTAGAATTTTCCGACGTTCGGTACTTTAAAAAAAAAATTAATATTATTCTTTTTTTTAAATATAATCTTTTTTTAATTTTTCTTTTATGTAGCTGCAATATTTCCCTTACCGCAGAATGTTGGAATGATCAAAATAGCATCTGGAAAAACCCTTGCCAAAACAGCTTCGTTTTCCCGTTAGGCCTAATTACATTTTCAATGACAGCGCTGATATTATGAGGGTGTAATTATAGTTTCCGCCTCTACGCAAAATGGCGCACTTTCGTCCGTTTCGCTATCTGACCAGAACTCTTACATTTTAGTGTAGAGTAAAAGCTAATACTGCCAGTGGCGTTTTTATATGTAAAAAATTGGTGGGGCAGCCACCAACCACTTAGGCTACATACCAGGCAAACTACAGTAATCAAAATTACAGTAATCCCACTTGCTACTGATGCGTTTTTAACACGTCAACAAACAGCTATCCATTGAGAGAGAGGGAGAGAGTGAGTATGTGTGTGAGTGTGTCAGTGGCGACTGGTGAGGTCCACAACAGGTGAAGCTGAGCTCCAGGAGAGGGAGGGAGGGGGAGATCAGGATTATCCTGACAGTGCCGCGGGAAGATGTTAAAAAACAAAGTAATTTCAATTTAGCTATTCCAATCCCTCCCGTACGCAATCACTCCCTGTCATGTACTCCCCTGTCATGAACGTTACCATTGCTTAGCAATGCTGGGTTATCTAGCTAGCAAGCTAACGATATCTCACGGCAAGTCGTTTTAACATTTAGCTAGCAAGCTAACGATAGTTTATGGCAAGCCATTTTAATTTAATTTATTCGACTTCCTTAAAGTCATCCTTGCTTGCTGGCCATATAAGTTCGCTAGCTACCGTGATTGCCTAGCTAACGTTACTAACGTTAACCAGCTGCTCTAGCTAGAAATCTAACCAGACATTTCTACACCTGGATACATAGGTCCCAGAAATTACGAAAATGTGCGGGAATAGAGCCAAAGTGTTAGCGGTATGTTTGTACTGACTAAATACGGGGATGTTTAAAATAAAACCAATAATTTAGAATTATTTAGAAAGAATACGTAGTCTGCGTTTGTAAATGTTTGCAATGTTTGTGATTAGGTTACAGGATGCAGATGCCAGCTACAATCAATAGTTACTGTGCTTTTAGCTAGCATGTGAACCCACTAACCTTAATCCCCACTTTATCTGGAAGAGTTTTCAGAACAGGGTTTCATGCTGCGGCAAAAAAATAAATCAAATCCTTGAAACCCGTCCTCGACCAAGGACCGTCTCCCCCAAATAACATACACGGAAAACAGAAGAGTGCCTTCTTGTCTACGCTAGCTGTTAGCCTTTTTTTTCTTTTCAAAAACCACTCCACATTAAACCCGCGGTTGTGTTTTCCCGTTTGGGTGATGATTACATCGCATGGCTGGTGGGCACCAAGGCGCTTAACCTCCAATTTTTCACCTAGAGTAAGGGTGTCAACAGTGTGCTTCAGTAAAGAATCCACTTCGTTCATATTTTTTTTTTTTTTTTTTTCTCAAGTTAGCTAGCTATAATACAGTACTAGTATCCCCTCTCTTATTGACTGACTAACGTTACGTTGCTACGTTACACTAGCGCCAGACAGAAATAGCCAATCAACTCTGAAATATGATATGACGTTTTAGTGGGGCTACGGGCTGTTGGCCCCACTTGTCATCAAAATCGTGTGATCTACATTGAATACAGTAACTCTCTGAGCATGCGCATTTGCATTTTCGAACGATACACACACATTGCGCTGTGAGCGAGGGGCTAGCCCCACTCACGGTCTAACGTTACTGTGGACACGAATCTGGAGAACGCAGTCTAAAGCAGCAAGGCAGGGACCAATGAACATGATAAAAAACATGATAAAATATAAAAAAATATATGCGATTTAGGAAGATGTTGTATACATATTTAATAAATTAAAGCAGAGATGATAATATTTGAGAATGAATAATAATATCATTTGTTTGCACAATTCTTTCAGCTGACAGCAGGTGGGGCCGTGCCCCACTTGCCCCTAATGACCAGTCGCCACTGAATACTGCAGAGGCAGGAGTTTGATTCTGCCTGTTTTTAAGGACTGATTATGGATCAGCACTATGGAGGAGTCTCAAAAGCAGCTCTACAGTGCTGCAAAGATAGCTGATCCAGAAACAGCCCTTAAAAACCGGTAGAAACAAACTCCTTGTCCTGGGTTTAAGTTGTATAGTTCTGAATATCATTTGTGAAGCTAAGGGGGGTTTATTGTATATAAGTTCTGTTTTAAGTTTATTAATATTATAAATAACTAATATTTATTTACCATACGCCTTTGTGAGCAAATGTTATTTTAGCTCAGAATGGAGAAATGCACCACTTTGTTACCAACACCCTCCCCATGTGTGCGACTACTCTCCGTACCCCCGACCTGCGCGATGATACTACCTCGGCCCCGCATGCGCGTTTGATGACACCGTGTACGCGCAACGCGAAATTGTAGTTTCGAGGGGCCTACCACCCGGCCTGAAAAAAAATCTAGGGGAAACACTCTACTGTATGTGACTATTCTGAAATAAATGTATTCAGCAAATTTCTGAATGATACAGCTTCTTCTTCAGTTCGAACTTAAAACCATGGATATGCAGGGAATATTTTTTTAGATATTGACATTTAAATAAAACTAGTAGAAACGAGGAGGAAATTGCCTCTGAAGGGCCAAAGTAAATAGGGTTAAGGTCATTTCAGTAGAGGTACCGAGTATTGAATCAGTATCGTTTCAGTTTCAAGTACCGTTTCAGTATCGAGTATCATGATACTAAACCTGGTATCGGTATTGAAGTCAAAATTTTGGTATCGTGACAACACTAGTGCTCAGTGTGTTTGTGCTCAGATCAGTGTGTTGTGCTCAGAGCAGCAGTGTGGAGCAGTGTTCAGTGTGTTGTGCTCAGAGCAGCAGGGTGGAGCAGCGCTCAGTGTGTTGTGCTCAGAGCAGCAGGGTGGAGCAGTGCTCAGTGTGTTGTGCTCACAGCAGCAGGGTGGAGCAGTGTTCAGTGTGTTGTGCTCAGAGCAGCAGGGTGGAGCAGTGCTCAGTGTGTTGTGCTCACAGCAGCAGGGTGGAGCAGTGTTCAGTGTGTTGTGCTCAGAGCAGCAGGGTGGAGCTGTGCTCAGAACATTAGTGTTGGGCAGTGGTCAGAGCAGAAGCACTACAGCAGACAGACAGGATAAGGGAAAAATAGACTCACCCACTGAGATATGACGGGACGTCCCAAAGATGAAGTAAACCAAGATGGGGTAGAATGATGAGTAGAGTCCAAATACAGGCGGAACTGCAGCCAGCAGAGCATATGCCATTCCTATAGATAAATACAGAGAAGGTGCACACGCACACACACGCACACACGCACACACGCACGCACGCACACACACACGCACACACACGGCAAACAATCACATGTAAGAATTAGAGACATGGTATGGCAACTATACGTCTTCCAGCCATTATGCAAAATAATTGCTGGTTTGCCACATACTGAGGCCATAACCCACCATGAGAGGTCACTATGTATTTTCTATGTTATCCTAACTATTTTTCCACTTAGATAACTGGAAATGATAATTACTCATTTAGCCTTAGGAAGGCTATTGAGGATTTAAATAACTTAGCTATGTAATGAGAGCACTAAATTATACACCTTTCCATATACAGTACCAGGCTGTTCTACCATCTGTATCCAAGCTGCTAAAAAGACTTAAAAGACATAGTTCAGATGGTTTCAGATTGCATATAAAGAGAGAGATAGCAAGACTGAGAGAGTGGTATGAGAGAGAGGGGTTGTGGATTCATGTGCGATTCAGGTGTGCAGTCTCACCCTGAGGCAGGTGCATGATGCCCACACTGATGCCAGACACCAGGTCCCCGGCAGCCCATTCTCGAAAGGAATAACGTGGCAGCCAGTAGAGAACAGGAATGCACCCCAACACGCACCGCTTCACCCTGGGACCTGAGCACCTGGAAACCAATGACACTGAATCTCGCTGACACTGATGCACAACGTAACTTACTGAGACTGAGATGAACTGAAACTGAGAATAATTAAGAACCACTGAGACTGAGGGACACTGAGACTTTCTTAGACTGAGATATAATTAAACGGAGACTCATTGACACATACTAAGATTAAGGACAGTGATATTCATCAAGATATGGTAATACCGACTGACACTAAGGCACAGTGAGACACACTAAAACTGAGGACACTAAGGCACACTGAGAATGTACAATCATAATGCTGGTATTGTGGGTAGCTTTGCAAAGGTATGGTATGAAAGGTATGAACCATACAATAACAGGCATGCAACCTGTGTTACACCCTGATGCCGTGTTCACAACTCGGCTCTGAGCAGTTCACGTTGTTTTTATGTACTAGAAATCCTCAACGGAGTCCCTGCCCCTAGAGCAATGCAGCGCCATAACAGATCTAATGGAAACCACTAGAGAAAATACCGTCTGAACTCCTCGCTGAATAAGTTCAAGGAAAAGTCGATGATATGCTTCTCCCCGCATCTCAGGAGTGGGTGAACCCAGTAGCCTATCTTGCAGAGTTTCTTCTAAAGCTAACGTTAGTAGTAGAATTTGGCTCTCATGTTAAATGCAAGAAATAGCCTAGGCTAGGCTACTTCCCAAAACAAGCTACGGTATTATGTCATACCCTCGATATAAAGATTTTTGGACGGAGAGTACATTAATTATTTGCCTAATAAAATTTGTATAATTTTTTATAAAACAAACCTTTCAGAATGAAAAGGGGTGTCATTTAATATTGTATGTAAACATCATTTTATTAGTGTGCTGGATTGATTGATTAGTTAGATTGATTAGTTTGAGACTGTGATGCACAGACTGAGACATATTTAGGTACATTAAGACTGAGACACACTGGGACATAAGCAGTTCAGCTTGGCTATTAAACACCTGGGAACCATTGACCTCTGAGGGGCATGTCAAATGTGGTCACTGTCTTTGAAACACTAATTCACAAAACGACTATTAATTCACAAAAGTAATAATGCAAAGTATGTAGTCACAAAATCAAACCTAATTATTTTGCCTTGGGTGCAATTAGCATTGAGACCCTTTAAAAATAACAGAGATCTCTATTATAAAAAAGCTAGTTTTACCCAAAGCATCATGTGTTCCACGCTTCAGATAACAGAAATAAATCAGGAAAAGGGTATGGCTAAGCAAAAATGAAAAAACAGCACATAACACAGAATCTGAAATTTAACAGTAAATGAAAGATTTATGATCTTTCATTGTGATACCTCACCCAAAAAAGGAATCCAGTGTGGACTTCAAATTCACATAAAATTAAGGTTTCAGGTGTAGCTAGCTAATACAATTATGAACAGGAAGGACAAATAAATTATGACACGATACTAAGGGGCACATGAAACAAATAGATAGTAATGCTGATATCTGTTGCATATATTTTTTTCATGTGCATCTTATGTCATGCAATCTCATTTTTACTGTGGGAATATTCAGTCACCATTAGCCACCAATTTAAGCACGAGAAGTATTTGGTCTAGCAAACGCTGAACATGTTAAAGCCATTACAGGGACTAGACTACCTGGGAACAACTGACACTGGATTTCTCTGTCACTGACATGCACTGAGACAGAAACACTTTTATGCACACAAACTGAGACAGAAACTGAGCTTGGGAGTGCGATGCGCTGATTATGTCCTCAGGACTTGGCCTTACCGCAGTGATTCTCTGAGTTTTCCTGAGAGTGAGGGTTTGCTGTCGGACTTCTCTGCCACTTCTTCAACACTCAACTCATCCAGCACATCCCTCTCGATTCTATAACTCACACGGCGTCTCTCCGCCATGGCTCTACCTCTGTTAGGACACAATTTCAGAATCACTTCCCCTGAGCTACGGTCACTCACTGATGGCAACACAGTCCTCCACAGGCACCAAAAGCTCACAAATGCATTCCCAGACACAGGTAAACAGTGAAGTAATCCAGCTGAAGGTCACAGGAACTCTGAGAAACTCTGACCAAGCTCTATATAAAGATACCTGAGTACCCTTATCTCTCTGATAAGATAGTGTTAGTCATGTCAGGGAAATACTCAAAGAAGCCATTTTTTGAAAGACGGTTTTAAGCAATACATACAAGTTTGATGGCACTTTCAGAGTAATGGGCTGCTTTATTGTTAGTTTTTTTTTCTTTGAAATTAGTGTCAAATATTTGGAAATCATGAGAAATAAAGCAAAGTAATCAGTAAACAAATCCCAAAAACTATAGATGTTCAGACTGACTGAATGATAATACTGATAATTTCGAAACAAATTAACCAAGAACTAATTAACCAAATAAAATAGGTTAAATTGCTCATGATACGACATATACATAATACACATTAAACATTTAAGATCCTTAGCTTTCTCAGAGTGAGTTTACTGATTAAAGGAAAACATTTACAACAAAGTGTTCCAAAACTATGAAGAACAATACTGCAAAAAACAGACATGAGACAGGTATGCATTTTTAGAGTATTCTTCTCTCCTGGCTTCATTTCAGAGATATAAAATCAATGAGTAGATTAGAATTTGTGTAATTACAAGAATCTAAATCCGTATCGTACTCAGTTATTTCCTGGTTAGTAACTGAGTATGATACGTTATTGTGATCTAAAGACAAAGGAAAAGTTGAGTGGAAATGTAGTTATTGTTCATGTTGAAGGTGGTGACATAGTAGATACCATTTGCATTCAGCTATTACTGCTTTTAATGTTGTTACAGCCTGTTCCCTTGTATTTGAGTAGAAGAAATTCTGAAATTGTGAGTAAAAAATTGAATAAAAGGTGAAAAACAAAAGAAAAACCTTGTGTAACCAGGTGTTAAAGCATCCTCCATATCACTTGTTTGCCTGAGGTTTTCCCAAACACACCTGGATTATCAGAGCTGCACATGCATCAATCCCCAGTGAGCTTTGAACAGGAATCTCTCTTCCCCGGCCAACCTCAAAGTAATATTTATTTGCTCTTATCAGGGTGTGTGTGTGCGTGTGTGTGTGTGTGTGTGTGGCACAAGAGTATGGGGAGAGAGTTGGAAGTGGAGGGGGTAATTCACTTCAGCTGGATTTGTTGGTACGAGGTGTGGTGCAGACGTGCGGTGCAGTCCATAAGTAGGCTGACTCTCAGGCCATATGCATCTTTATACTAACCTGCTGTCTTTATACTAACTGCTACCTGATGACTTCAATAGAAGTCTTGCGTCCTTTCAATAAAACAAATATAATGTCATATTAGCCTATATCTGAAAGTGAGAAGTGAGAAACATGTTTTAAATCCTGTCTCCTTTAGAGTGCTATGCATGAGAGGATGCATTCGTCCTACCGCCCGACACCCTTCACATGCATCCTGAGCTATATCAAAGCAGACAAATTACACTACGCCTGCTTTCAGGAGATCTAAAAATTCTCATGCAAAGGGGAGAGTCGCTATTAATGCCTGTTTTAGTAAATCAGACGGAATACTTAATTGGCCTAATTTACACAATCTCCACCCCGTTTTAGCGCTTTCACTCCCAGTATACATACAGTTGAAGTCGGACGTTTGCATACACTTAGGTTGAAGTCATTAAAACAAATTTTTAACCACTCAGTCAGTTAGGACATCTACTTTGTGCATGACACAAGTAATCTTTCCAACAATTGTTTACAGACAGATTATTTCACTTTTAATTCACTATATCACAATTCCAGTGGGTCAGAAGTTTACATACACTAAGTTGACTGTGGCTTTAAATTTTTAATATTTGGTCGCATATCCTTTGCATGCCATGACATCCTGATGTCTGTGACCCAACAACATCAAAAGACTCTTGATATCTTATTTTCTGGTACTCTTAAAATCGATACTATAACATCTCTGCATTTGAATGGATCTCTATGGGAATTGGGGGGTGGGACTAGATTTAGCTGTAAATTACATTGGAACAGTATGGAAACACATGGTTGACTAAAAGGCTCTAAGTCATCAAGGGTTTGGCGTATCAAACAAGCTTTAAATCATCACTCTGCTGCCAGAAATACAGTAGATATGGATGTATAACTTGGAGGGTGCATGCACATAAAACACAAAATAGTTCTCAAAAATACAAAGATGAAAGTAATGTTCCATTTGGAAATAATCATTTAAAGTAATTGTATTTAATATACCCAATTAATGTTGTTTTGTTGATTTCACTTCCAATGGATGTCATCAGATGAGAATTGAGCCTTCCAACAGCACTGGTTTATTTTCATACTCTCAGAGGTCAGAGGTCAGAGGTCAGGTGATGTGAGAGGTTGGGTTAAATCACTGAGTTCTCTGTTTGAGTCCTGTGAACAGTCAGGTAAATTTATGGTTAGTGGAGGCAGTAAACAGAAGCAGAAAGACAGGAAGCCACATATTGTGGACTCACAGAGTGAAGTCGTCTTTGATATCGCTGGACAGCATGGTGGACAGAGGGGAAGAGGTGGGACCATGGGAGAAATTCTGGAACAATCCCCTGTGTCTGGAGCTGTGACCTCACTGTATCTGGAGAGCAGGTCAGGCGTCAGTAGAATGTACTCACTCTTTTAATGCATGCTTATAAATGTGAAACATTGTCCAGTCCCCTACACTACACTACACAGAAGGGACGCTTGAAGTCAAACAGCGCTAAATGGGATTCTGCACCCAACAGAAAGCATGAAAAACATGCAATAAATACAAAGGAAAACAGCAGACCCTGAATACCAAGCTAACAGTGAGATAGAGAGAGAGAGAGAGAGAGAGAGAGAGAGAGAGAGAGAGAGAGAGAGAGAGAGAGAGACAGAGACAGTGGTGTGAGGTGTGAGACACGTGTTATTCAGCAGAGGGGGGACTGACCAGGACAGCCAACCATAAACGCGACAATGCCCTGGTCCTTCCAATCCTGCAACACCTGAAACAAACACACACAGATATGGATAATCAGGGACAACATCAAAGTGCATCGAGTGTTATAACGTTACCGTTTCGCAGAATATCTAGCTTCACTTCACTTCTAGTTTCATACCTATGCGCCTCACTAGCCTCTGTCTCCAATATGGTATAACCCCAGTAATTTTGAGTATGTGCTTTGCAAATAAGCCAATGGTCAGCGACTGGTGGAATTGCAATCACAGGCAGTGAAACAAAGCCAGAACATTCTCTGGTGTGGCTTCTGCAAATGATACAGTATACACTAGCCACACTTCTCAGGCTCGTAACTGTCCAGACACCACAACGAGGGACACCAGTTTATCTCACCTACGATTCAGTCATCACTCAGCATGAGGTCGATAGAGGATTCTTGTCAGTGAGTTATCACACCGCCCTCCACCAGTAATCTTGATCAATTGACACTAATTAACCACAATGACTGGCAATGTTCTCACACTGTCACATGGTGCTTTCAGCATGAACTGCAGACAGCTCTCCCCGAGTGTCAGTGCAGTGCCTTGGTTGTGTGCCAATAATTTGCAATCAAATAATTCAGATGTACAGGACCTGGAATTGAGTCCAGAGGGAGTCCATAAAGGGAAGTTTTACGGTCAAGCCTGTACCTTGCGCCATCGCACTCCTTAGATGCACAATATAGCGTAACTTCCCGCTTGAACAATGCTTGGAAATATTCCTGACTACTGTAATGAATTTTTTTTACTTCTGGGGAATTGCTAGCTGAAATGCCACTTGTGAGAGCCACAATGCAAACACTGCATTGTAAATAGACTGCATTTGGCATCAAGCCTTTGACGGTTTCATTGTATGCTTTCAACTAATATTTTCCAAGACAAATGTAGTCACATTGTTGAAATCAACCTCAACGTTCAATAGGCGTTGTTTGATGCCATCCGCAACTGAGTCATGGCATTCAACAAGTTAAACAATGTCAGCAAGAATAATCTTTACCACAAACATGATGTAGCTGGTTTGACCACTTCCTTTATCTTTATTTTTGCAAGTCAGCAGCCTACGGAATGTACCTAGTTTTACAGACGGAATAGCCCCGCCATTTCTTAAATGCGTATTTTAAAATGCACATAATTTTTCAGATGGAATGTTTGCACGCAAAAATACATCTGTCAATTCTCAGATGACATTTCTGCCACTCAATTCTGTTTTTTCACTGATAGAGGATTCCCCCTCATTGTTTATTTCAGACCGCGATTGATGCGTTTTTCTGGATTTTTTTTTTGCCAGTAGGCCTACGGATTCATTCACTATATGGTTACTGTTGCTCCCGCTCAAATATTGTTTTTTGCTTGACATTGCATCCATGTAACATTCCTTCCTCTAACCCGGTGTATTACATCAACTAATTGCTTTTATTATGGTCATTACTGATCACTAATCGTATAATTAGACAATAGTGACAATCCAAATGACCCCTCAGGGATTTAGATGGTAAGGCAAGTTTAAATCATTTTGGGTCACATGCCCTAGATCAGGGGCTCCCAAACCGGTCCTGGGGGACCCCTGTGTATGCTGGTTTTCGTTGCAACCACAGTTGCAATCCCAGAATTTTAACAAGCTTTTAATTTTTCTTAATTAGGTGCTTTTCATGTTTGGAGGAACTTGCCCTCTTAAGACTCATTGGGCCCTATCTTACACCCGGCGCAAAGCGGCGCTAACGCAAACGCAAGTGTCTTTGCTATCTTACACCCGGCGCTAGGTCCATAATAACGCCTAACGCTTACGCCGTCAAACTAGCATGTTTGACGGCGTAACTCTTGCGCCATCATTAGTGAACTGGGCGTGTTGGTCTTAAGATGAGGAGTGGCCAGGATTCTTTTTGGCGTATTGCTATCTTGAGCCAGCAGAAAGCGCTTGCGCTAGAACCACCACAAACCTGGTCTAAAGTCATGTCGCAGTTGTTTACATGCTATTTTAACGGCGCATATAAGTGCGTCTACATAGGCGTGTGCACAACGCGCATACCCTCCTGTCTGTTACACACAGGGGCGTGCACAGGCATGACTAAAATATCTAGATCACAATGTGAAATATTATTATTGTGTAGGCTATATCAAAAATGCATAATAATAAAAGGTTCCATATAGGTCCACAAACATTTCCCTCAGCGAAGGGAAACAATGCTACATTACATTGCTCTCAGCCCACTCCATCAACATCCAGGCGATGTGCGATGGTACGGGACAATGGCTATCCATTAAAAAGGAGCTGATAACACCTATAGCTATCAAGCCTAATGCGCGAATTGTCTTTCAATGGAAAACTCGCGCACGGCAATAGACGGACATTTGCGTTCTGAAAATGCGCTTCAGATGTCATTACAATACAGCTCTGTTTATCTATGAATACAGCCTGTAAGTAAATAGAATGGTTTGTGACTGAAAAAAGTTCAAAACCTTGTCCAGTGAATATTGCATTTATTGTTTTTCAAATAGCCTAGGCTACAGCGAATTCGCTGTGCATAAGCCTATAGCCTATGGCCTATAGCCATTTTCGATAGCCTATGGTTAAAAAACGGAGATGTCACCATGTTAACTAAATTGTAACCTTAGTTATTCTTCGTCCTTCATATTTTTTTTAATTACAGTGACCAGGTTTCCATACTCTCACCGTTTAAAACCCAGCTGATTTCACCCGTTATTCCTTAACTGAACAAAACGATTTTAAAGAGAACTAAGCGTCTAATTAGAAACTAAAACAAATTTGCAGCACGTTACACAATTAATTCACAATTAATTTTAATGCCATTCTCTGCACGTGAGCTGCATGTTCTCTGTTTTCCCTGCTGTAAGTCGCACGTTTAACGGTCTTCCTGGGAAAGTGGATTGTTTTAAAGGATTACGCTACGAGTAAAACAGGTTGGTCATATTTCCATAAACAGGACATTATTAAACAAGGGGAAATATGCGTGAACAGCCTCTTGGAATTGATGTTTGACACTTTCATTGCATAATCAAACGAAATTCGCTGAACAAGCAGGCTAATTTGGCGTTTTCTACGGTGAGACTGAAGCCATTGATAGCTTATTCTCAGCTGTTGCAAGTCCTTTTAAGGAAATTTAACCGCACATATTTTGTAAAATAACAGCCCTGTCTGGAATTACCGGGAACTCATAGGCTAATGGTTAGTCCGAATAATATTGATCATACTCCATTTAGCCTATTCCTTGATCACACTAAACACGCACGAGCATGTCTGTTTCGCCATCATAAGCAATCCGCCAAGGTGGAAAAGCAGGCTTTTAAAGGGAATGGGATATGACATTTTGATTGGTTTATTGAATGTCACGCCCAAGACACACCTATAATTAATGAAGCGACTAGGTTCAGCCCAGTTGCACCATGCGCCGTGCTTAGCGCCAAAAAAACACGCCGTTAAAATAGCAAAAGTGGACTTGGACACGCCCTAAATGGACTTAGCGCCATGCGCTTAGACTAAGCGCCAAGATCGCCAAGATAGGGCCCATTATGTCAGAAATAGCTATGCATGCCATGTAGAACAAACTCCCCATGTTCACGTTGTGCTTATTGTGCTATATTGCAACAATTACATAAAAAGAGGTTACAAAATAATGTATTTTCACTCAAATTAAAGAGTGAAGTGAATCAATAGGCTTATTTTTAAATAATATAGCACAATAAGCACAATGTGAACATGGGGTGTTTATTCTACATGGCATCCATAACTATTGCTGATATAATGTGGCTTAAGAGGGTGAATAATTCCTCCAAACATAACAAGCACCTAATTAAGAAAAATTAACAGCTTGTTAAAATTCTGGGATTGCAACTGTGGTTGCAACGAAAACCAGCATACACAGGGGTCCCCCAGGACCGGTTTGAGAACCCCTGCCCTAGATAAACTGGTGTCCCTAACCATAACATGTGATTCACTTGAAAGGCTGGTAGGAGTGCTTAGTTAAGAAAGAAGAATGTCAGCTAACAATTTAATCAAAAGAGACCCCTACCATTGTGAGTACTTAATTCGTGGCCATGACAACGGCACACAACCAGTTCCACTTATCCAAAAACATGTACAAAACTGTCCTTTACCATTACCAATATCTTAATGTATGCAGCTGATAAACCATTTTCCTTCAAACATTTCACTCCATTATTGAAGTAAATATAACAAACCAATAGCATTCTCTGGGTATTGCTGGGTAATTTTCAAATCAAAAACTGCACACGTGGCCAGGCTCGATAGATAAAAACCTTTTCACATCCCATTGGCAGGTATTCACTTTCTTAATTCAAAATAAATGGTTCTGCAATGGCTTCAAAGCAGAGATGCAATAAATACTGCAACCTGTTCAAAAGTAGACTCTAAATTATCTTCAGAAATTTCCATATTAGTGAAGCGCAAGATTATTATCATCCAACAATGCTAGTTGTGCCAAGTGGGGAAGATCAATAAAACTCACACATCAAGGGGTGAATGGGCAACCAGTCTCAGGAGAGCGTGTGTGAAATGAAAAACCACCCAGCCAACCAAATCCATTATCAGAATTCCGCTGACATCAATCAGATTGCAGGAAGCCTATGCCAGAAAGGTTTTCCAGGTGCTCTATTTGAGATTGAGAGTCTGGAATCGAACTACAGCGTGTAATAATGTTTGTGCCCCATAGTGTTTTTCAGTGCATTGCAGCATATTTCAGTGTATTATATCCAGGTCACTTCTCTCACTCTGTGCAGTGCACTGATGGACACCGTATCCATGAAGACGACAGCGCTGAGCTCCAGGATCACACAGTATCTATATCTGGCCTCCTGGCCTAGATCACACTCATGTACACAATTCTGTTCTCTCCCTCGCATTGCAGCCTGCACACACAAACACACATAGGAACATAGGAACACATGGCTGTGTGATTGTGTTTACGGGTGTGTATGGTTATATGACAGTGTTTGCAGGTGTGTATGGCGATATGATTGTGTATACACATTTGCACAGCAGCGTGACTGGGTTTACAGGGGTGTATGGCTAATGTATTGTGTTTAAATACAATATGCGTATGTTTACAAGGGGTGTACAGTTGTGTGAGTGTGTGCAGGTGGGTGGAAATATATACAGGTACATATGTACAGATATGAATGATTGTGTGCATGTGTCTGCAGGTGTGTGTGTGTGTACCTCACTCAGACTGCTGAAGTACATATCAGCATTAGCAAAGTAGAGTGGGTTGGAGCAGGAAAATATGGTCACCCCAGGAATCTGCTTTGCCTTGAAAAACAGTGAACACAGGGTTCAATTCAACCAAGTGACAGTGTGACAATATAGGAGGGAGTGTTCAGGGTTGGGAGCTGTTACCTTAGAGTAAAGTCTGAGATCTCTGTAGCAGTCAGTTCCAGGGATATGTCCAAGGAGAGTGTAGTGGGCACTGGGTGTAAGACAGAGAGACACGTTTTAACAGGGTATCTTCTGGCACGCACACACACACATACACAAGCACACGCAGACATGCGCACGCATACGCGCACACACACACACACACACACAGACATGCGCACGCACACGAACACACACACACACACACACACACACACACACACACACACACACACACACACACACACACACACACACACACACACACACACACACACACACACACACACACACACACACACACACACACACACACACACACACAGACACACAGACACACAGAGTTGACTCACTTTTGTGTTCTGAAGACAACAGTCAGGAGAGAGAAGGCCATAGAAGCTGCCAGGCCCAGATCCAGGTTGAATAGTAGAGTGGAAACCAGGCTTATCACCCATACCAGCTGGAGACACACAAAGGAAAGGCCCTGAACCTGAGACCTATATCCTGATTTATGTACAGAGGTGGGATAGGTAAATATTAGAAGAAATGGGGGCAAGGAAGAAGTGGAGTAGATGTATATTTATTGTAAATGTATTATACATTATCAGTATATTGACTGATTGGCAACTTGAATTACACAGTTGAAGGCGCATTGCTTACCAGATCCATGCGGTCAGAGGCATAGAGAGAGGACATGTCTCTGAACTGTCCAAACATTCCTTGCAGATTCACCAAGATGACTGCAGCTAACACTGCCTACAACAAACACAGGGTTACACAAGTAGACATGCATACCAATGACAAAAGCAGTCTTACACAAGTATGCAGGTAGTCAAGCACACTTACACACTACCTTAGGCAGCTGCTGGAAGAGGTCCCCAATATTTAACAAGATGATGAGAATCACCAGAACAGAGACAGCACCTGCCACCTACAGAGTGTGTGCGTGTGAGAGAGAGAAAGAGAGAGAGACAAGAGAGAGAGAGAGAGATATATAGATGACAGAACCTAATGCAGATGCAATAAATATTGTCAGTCCTGGCAGTAAATATTATAAAAAAGGAAAAATTATTAAATATTATGTATTATGTATAATAATACCTGAGTTTTGCCACCAGTGCTTTCCTGGACCATACTGCGGGACATGGAAGCTGATGGCAAAGCACTGAAACACCGCCCCGATTGAGTTACTGAGGCCCAAGTCTAACAGCTCCTGCATTAGGGGGAGACCACTCTTATGATCTAGATGAGACTCAATTCATGAAATAAAAACATATTAATCTGGTACATTCGAAATGCTTTAACCTTCCATTGTAAAATGACATCAAAGGTCACATGGACCTGAATTTAAAGCATGCAGAATCCTGTTATGGTACACCAGACCTCTAATTATGGAGCTTAGGGTTGCCTGCGCAGTCTCCACAAACAACAGATTTTCAGTACTGGCTGACACTCCACCACCCACAACAGGGAGAACCACGGTCACACCACCCCAGGACCAGTACCAGAGGGAGTGGCCAGCTCTGAGGCAGACATATCCCCCCGGAAGCCCGGCACCAAGACGGAACGCTGAGAGGACGGTTTTGCCTCAGGAAGCACTACACCACCCGAGAAACAGGACAAGTAGTGGGATCACAGGGCACCATAGGGACTGGGAACCGGTACCACTGCCGCAACGACCCCCAAGGACCACACGGGACCGCTACAACTCTGGCTCCACACCTGCCAGAGGTCCAACTTGGAAGAGATAAATGAACACATCCGCAGGAACATGCCCCATGTCCCTAAGCTTCCAGAGGAGGACTTCTGCACCGCACAAGATAACATCCACTGGACAGATGGGACAGCAACAAACATACTGAACCACTGGCTGCACCATTTAAACTGACAATCCCCACAAGCCCAAGCACAAACAGGGAGGGGAACAAAAACATTATACTATTGAGTAACAACTTTACACCTACAGAAGACCAATTTAAGCTGCTGGACAGGGGTCTGTCATTTATACCCACAGTAAATATCCACAGAAAACAAAAAGAAACCCTCAAAGGACAGGTCCAGGAGTTCCACAGGAGACTGAAGCTGGCAGCTTTCTTTGAGGGAGCAGATACCAGGGAACAGATACCTTTCACACCAAGATCCATCTGGGAACCCAGACCAGAACAAATCCCAGAAGAGATTGCACAGATTATTAAAGAGGACAACACACTAATTAAGGCACTGAACCCACAAAGACCAAAACAACCTCAGCAGAGGGGAGAGTCAAGCACTACTACAGCTGGCTAAAAACAAGCAAATAATCATCAAACCAGCAGACAAGGGAAGTGCCATTGTTATTATGGACAGAACACAATACACACAGGAAGCCTATAGACAACTTCACAACATAACACATTACAGAAAATTAGATGGACCCATATACCCAGACACGGCCCAGGAAATAAGTGCCATCATACAGACACTAGTAGAAAACAAATACATCACTAAAAAACTAAGTTTTTACCTGAGGGGAGAGGACAACCCGAGACCTAGGATTTTTTACCTCCTCTCCAAAATACACAAGCCACCAGAATCCTGGAGCATACCATATGAGGTCCCAGCAGGGAGGCCTATTATTTCAGACTGCAACAGCGAATCCTATAGGATAGCTGAATACTTAGACTTTTTTCTGAACCCACTGTCGACAAAACACAAAAGCTACATCAAAGACACATGATTTCATAAACAAAATAAAAAATGCCAAAATACCGGAAGAAGCCATCCTGTTCACCATAGACATAGATAGTCTATACACCAACATAAACACAACAGCGGGATTAACAGTGGTAAAAACATGGATGGAAAAGTACCCGGACAACAATCGACCGGATACAATCCTCCTGCAATTACTGGAGATAAGCCTCACCAAAAATGACTTTGAATTCAATAAAGAATTCTTCTTACAGACCAGCGGCACAGCTATGGGCAAAAAAATTGCACCGGCTTATGCCAACATTTACATGGCACATTGTTTTTGAAAAATGTCCCAAACTTCCCACTAATTATTTCAGGTATTTAGATGACATCTGGGGAACATGGACACATAGCTCAGAAGATTTCAAACACTTCATTCAGATCCTCAACACGCACCGTACATCTATCACAATTAAACACACCACACACTATGAACATATTGATTTTTTGGACACTACCACATACAAGGGGCCCTCATTTCCCCAAACACACACATTAGACACTAAAGTTTTCTTTAAAGACACAGACACACATGCACTCTTACACAAGGACAGTCTCCACCCGAAACATACATTCAGAGGCCTGATTAAATCCCAATTGCTAAGGTTCAACAGAACCTGCACAGATTACAGACTTTGAGGAGGCTATCAAAACCCTCTTCAATGCATTAAAACCAAGGGGGTATTCCAGATCGTTCCTCGGACAGATTCGGAAAACCTTCTTGGCTACAAAACAACTAGAAAAATAATTACACTTATCACCACCTACTCGACATTCAGCCAAATAGCGAACAGAAAAATTAAACAGAACCTGGCCAGGATTCTGCAAAACACAGACTTGCTTCAGGAATACAAAATCGTTTCGGCCTACAAAAAAAACAAAAACCTTAAGAATCATCTGGTTAGTAGTAAACTACCGGAAATCAACATTTTACCCACACAAGGCCCGATATTTTACAAACAGGCCACAACAGCGAAAAACAACACTACAAACACAACATACCTTATTAAACAAACACTCACAGTTAACACATATAACTACATATATGTCATAAAGTGCAAACACTGCAACATAATATATGTAGGAAAGACAGGAAATACAATCAAGACCAGATTGGCACAACACATGTATAACATAAGAAATCATAGGAAAACAGACACACACATAGTGGCTCATTTCCTACACCATGGACTTGAAGCAGTAGAAATATCGGGCCTCCATTCAAACATTAACTGGACACAGGAGGACAGACGTAGGACAGAAAGACATTGGATTAGAAAACTCAACACCATATTCCCAGGCGGATTAAACAAACGCTGGTAAAACATCAACACAAGAGGGACCAAATTCTTCCTACTTAAAGGCTGCAGTACACTGAATGGCCAGTGCAAACTTTTCTTTCCCAAGGGGCCCTCATAGGGGTAACTTGGGAAATAAAGATTTTTTCCTAAACCTGGTTGCTAAGTGTTACCTGGTTGCTGTGCACGCTATAGCCATGTTTGAAGGCAAACGTTTTCCCTATGGAGACAGTGAATCCAAAGCCAAACACAGCCAGGGCCAGGACTGGAGCAAACAGCTCTGCAAGCCGAGCGAAAGAAGAAAAATTGGGAAGCACAGGGAGCGAAAGCCTGGGGGCCAAATATACACAAATTACGTTATATTCCAGACACACACACACACTGTCTTACACATACGTAAACACGCACACGCACACACACACACACACACACACACACACACACACACACACACACACACACACACACACACACACTCATACCTCCACACACTCATACCTCCACACACGCATCCTCTTAGGCATACACACATGCACCTTCTTACACAGACACATGCACACTCACACACATGCTCTCTCTCTCTTACACACACACACAGAGACACACTCTTACACACAGATACACGGACACTCTGGGGAAGTGCGAGTCGCCCTGCTGTAGAAGAGCGAAGTGGTCGAGCAGGAACATAGTTCTGGATTAAGTCCTGCAGGTAGGCGGGGCCTGCCCTATTGGCTGCAGTGTAGGCCAGGGTCAGAACTTTGAACCTGATCCTGGCTGTAACTGGCAGCCAGTGGAGTAACCTCAGCAGGGGGGTTACATGGGAAATGTATTGTTTTCGATGTAAACGTGTCAATTTAGCTAAGATTTTACGAAGATATAGACTGGCTACATTCTAGCCAGTTAAAAAACTTACAAAAAAAATATTACAAACTTGTCCATCTCGACAGAGCCAGTAGCTAGTAGCCTAGCCTATAGTCTATGTAGGATACGTCAACAAATAGCGCTTTATTAGTTGCTTGTTTTGCGTTTATTTCACATGCTTCAAGTGTGCATCAAACCAGATTAAACCACCTGTGACTTGCGTCAAACTATAACCAGAGTGGAAAGGAACGAAGAGGGCAAGCTTCTGCAAAAATGAACGGGAGGCGATGTCATCAGAAACGCTCTGTGATGACGTCGTTGAAAACGAAAAATATCAACGAGGTTCAGGTGTTAAGGTTAGGACCACAGAACTATATACGAACTAGAAAGGAAATGTGGTTACGTGGTTTCATTCAACCCTATTCAATTTGGTTCTTCCGCAAGTGGCACCACCATAAGATGGCTGCCATGGCCCGGAAATAGTATTACCAATGAGCTCTGCCATGTATTTCCAATGGAGCGTTGTGAAAGTCAACAGAGTCGCCCCAGCCTAATCTAGGTACCAAAAGTTCACAATATGGTAATCAATAGAAGCAGGCAATCATATTTTTCCTGTGTCCAAATTTTTTTTAGGCTACACAGAAAAGAGAGAGGCATGATTTTAAAAAACTCATCGGTGAGTGTTGAGTTGGCGCTCTGAACTGATTGGTTAAGAACAAACCGATGAGATTTGGAACATGGTCACGTGATAATTCTAATTACGTCACAGTACAATCACGTGAGGAGGCCTATTCATATTTTCGCCTGAAATCCAAATCCCATCTCCACTGAAACAGGGACCCTCCCCCAGGGAAATCTCTGACTGAACTACGGTTATGGTTAGCTCGCAAGGAGCATACAACTGCTCCGTAGCTGCTGTAGCTATAGGTTGGCTAACAGCTATGAAGTTTGCATGCCAGTTATCTTGTGCATAATAATTAAATGTTTTTCAAATGCTTTCACGTGTGTAATATTTCTAAGGACAGACTTCACATCTCAAGATAAGTGTTACATCACTATAACCTACCCCAGTGAACATGGTGAAATGCAGTCTCGTGTAGTGAAAAAACGCCCAGATGGTAAGAGGCTAGCGGGTCAACGGATGAGTTGACAGGCTCCCGGTGTATTATGCGGTCGGGTTTCTAGCTAGCCTGCTCCTAAGCAGTTAGGATGGGTCAAATGCAGAGGACAAATTACCCCACGGGGTCAATAAAGTATAACTTAACTGAACTTAAACACTTTTGCAGCTCGGTTTACCAATGGCAATCTATAGGCTACTCTCTACTGACAGGAGGGCTTGAGTCCCATATGACCCCCAATTTCCCACATATGGCTAAATGTGTTTGAAAAGGCTAACGTTCTTTTTAACCGGCTAGGATGTAACCAGGGTATATCCGGGTAAAACCATCGCTAAATTAGGGATAAATTGAATGAAATTGACACGTCTGTCAACCTAACATTAGATTTGTACACCTCACAAAGATGCATAATCAGGGCATAGCATATAGCGTGTCGACTAATAAGCCTGCTTACATAGCTAGTTGTAACTTTACCTAAATTAAAATATAATTCTTCACTTATGAGAACTGCATATAACATATGCTCCACAGGCCATGTAACTTAGAAAGAGGATCTGCTCCACTTTCTAGTTAACGTTAGCGACAATGCTAGTTGTAAGTAACGATAGCTGTGCCTAGAGCTATGAAAAGGCCGGCTATGTCAATGGCACTAGCTAGCTGCAGTGAACGTGCTAGGTAGCGTGAATTATACTTAGGTGAGCAGCTAACAGCTACATTTAACGTTATCTAATCGTGTAATCCTGTTATGAATCGAATAGCTAGTGACTTTACAAGCTTCACTGTTGTGGTGTAGGCAGTTGTATAGGCTATTACATTGTAGTCTAATGACGTTGTGTTGCTAGATGGCTAACATTAGATGGCAAATCTAACGTTATCAGTCTGTCAGATTTCAATTTGAGATGCTGTGTACCCAGCTTAGCACCATGGTTGCTGTGGTCAGGAATCAGGGGAGTAGAGGTTGCTTTCTGGGGCTAATATGTTGGCTAATAAGCCTGCATTGTTCACACAGCTTCAAACAACATAATGCTAATCAAACAGTTTGTTAATAACGTAGTTAGCTAACGAGATAGATATTAAACATTTTTTGTAACTATTTGCAGGTCATTTATCTGAATTTGTTGTGGTAACGTTAGGCTGTGAGGCAATTTCAAGATATCCGCTACGCAACCTTAGACATGAATCTGTAACACAACGTTACATTACAAGATCACCATAGTTCATTAGGTATATCAGTTTAACATCGACATTTTGGCAGGTTATACCCGTAAAATAGGCTATGATTTTCACTGTGGCCATTTCCATCACGATTTCTCATTATTCAGCCATTACTCTCTGCAAGAGGTACAAAATGACCATCTTCATGTGACATGTCACGTTGGCCAATCAGAGAAAAAACTTTGGGCCGTGGAAAAAGCGGTTTTGAGAAGGCACCTGCCTTTCTAGTTCGTATATAGTTCTGTGGTTAGGACACAGTTGTAGACAACCGACGTCATCACGGTCTCTGGTTCTAATAGAGTACTCAATTGAGTACGCCAGACGTGGGTGGTGTCTGGTTTCGGAATTTAAAAATCCCTATGACAGATAGTCAACGAAGCCTGTTCTATCGACTATTTCTTGAAATGTGATTTATAGAATGAGCCGAAACGTTCCTGGATTAGCCTGTGTGGTATAAGGATATAGACCATATATCGCATGTTCCACTTTTTTTTATTTAAGTAATGGATTAATGGTTGTAGTTCGTCTTGTAGTCCACTTTAACGGACTACATATCCAATACTGCAACGCACGGGTGGTTCTCGACCAATCAGATATCATCATCCCGTCTGGACATTTTTGGCTGTGCTGCCACTGAAGACGAGCTACCGTTAAGTTAAGTTACTTGCTAAGTTGAAGTTCAGAAGCCCGCCCGACAAGGTCAGAAACTACACTGCGGTTAACCACATAAAGCAATTCTAGCTTTTAGTCCTTCAAGCTAGCTAGCTAATGTTAGAAAAAAGTGTTTAAAAACGGAGTTATATAACAACGTTTGGAGACAACACTACGCTCGTCCGGAGGGAATTATGGGACGTCGAGTTTTTAAACAGTGCCAGCGCTGGTATGTTCACAAAAAATTTTATTTTTTATTTCATTATAGCGCCTATAATGTGTTAATGCATACGAATAGCTGTGCAGCTACTCGCCCAGCTATCAAGCTTTTTAGCAAGGAAAATACGTTTAGCTATGCTACAGCTAAGTGCGAATAACTACAATAGATGGATAAGAACAATTTATTTGTTCCTATCAACACCGGAAGTGATAGCTAGCTAGGTAGGTAGCATTTAGCTACCTAGCGAACAGGCTACTAAGTTAAATAACGTAAACAGTAACTACACGTACGCAAGCGCAAAACGATCTCAATGTGCACAATCACGTGGTAGCTTTGTATCCAAGTAAATATGAAACTAAGTTGAGTGCTTTCAGCGATACAATGTGTTATATTTTAGTTCGTAATCACCGTTTTCCAATGCAAAATGTCCCGGCTCTCTCGGGCGCTTCGCGAAGATCAGTGAGTTGGCGCATGCCCAGATAGTGATCTTGGACTGAATAATTACCTTAGCTTTAGCCAGCTCCATAGACTCCCATTAGGGCGCTGGAAATTAGCACGGCACCCATGATGTTATTCACCAGTTGACATATAGGTGTCACTTGTCACACCTGCAGCGTAGCTATGTTATGACATACATAGGCCCTATAGCCTAATCATAGGCAGCCGCGGCTCCAGGCCATGTGCTTAATTTCATTATGAAAATTAATTAATAAATACTTTTAAAATCATTATATCGTTTTGACTATATGATGGATAAATATAGACATTTTCTTAAATTAAGTCGCCCGATAATTCGTTCTACTCCTTGATCTCGGGACTGGCGAGAATGAGTCAGCTCTTGAACTTGGCTAGTTGGCTTTTGAGCGCATCTATCTAACGTTAACTCGAGCTGAAAAATGGAGAAATATCTCTTCCCCAGACGACCTAGGGACCTCAGAAACACCGGGGTCAGAGAAAAAAGTTAAGACTGCTGTCCCAGACGAAGTCGAAAAGTAGGACAATGACAGCCAGGATATTGAGCACATTCGCATTGGCGAGGAAGATTGGGAGGAAGAAGAGCCGCATGTCCCCGCCATCTGATCAGCAGTTAGCCAACACCGCTAGCTGCAGCAGGCCTAACGTTACCCGCCGCAGCACTGGGCCTGCTCATATTAGCCAAACTCCAGACGAAGGACAACGGCGCCCTATTCTGCAAAAAACCCAGCTAAGAAGTGCGGAGTTAAAATGCGATTCTGTGAACGCAGCTTTTCTTGTTGGGCGTGTGAAAAATGACATGAGGAGCGTGGACACTCGGAATAGCAACCCAGCAGGACACCATTGATGATTTTGCCATGAACCACAACAGGCACATTGTCCTGCTATAGCTAGTATGAGAGACAGCCATTGGTAAGTAGGCTAACGTTAATTTGATTATTTCGTTTAACACAGTAGGATTAACGTTAGTGCTATATGTGTAACCTTATGTGTTGGCAATGACAATAGGCCTAGGCTGTCGATAGCCTACCTGTTGATAGTATTGATCGCGTCAATGTATTCATGTTGGAGTTGAGTCAGAGATGTTTTAGTCATGTTGGAAATATGTGATGATGACAATAGTCTACTTGTATGTTTCATGATAGGTCTAGATTGGACAATTGTATTAATATTTGAGTGTGTGGTGGCAGTCGCATAGCGTGTTCGGTGTGCACGTGTTGTTATTGTTGTTAGTAGCCTGCTATAAATAGCTGGCAGCAGCCGCCACTACTTATGTTATGTGTGCAGCAGGCATTTTTTCACAGGTAGCCTAAGTCAAATAAGTTATCCAATTGTCTAAACGCTAAATATTTTGACCATATGCAAAGTTTGTAGTGGAATGTGGATAAATCGGAGTGCAGTATTATATTTGCAAGTGCAAAATATTATCATCTAACAAAAAAGTTGTGGACATCCAAAGAACGATAGTATTTCATTGTTGTAATGCGTGTAGATTCCAAACAAATGGTGAGACAAAGAAAAAGCAATCAGCTTATCCTCATGCCAAGTTTTTATTATATATTTTCTAACATTTTGAGAACCTTCATAACATACAATTTGCTAAAATTATTTGTTAAATTTGATTCGAATGCAGCCCAGCACACAAACGTTTGCTAGCTAAACCTTTTAATTAGATATTCAGCTGGCGTTGGCTACATTAGCCACTTAGCATGCTATCTACTGCTAGCAATTGAAAGTGTGATTACTATGCAATAGGCTATTTCATTTCATACATCTACTGTGCATTGTTAATTGGAAACGCAAACACAGAAAGGCTTGCTGATCGTCGGTTACTGCATCCAAATGCAGCACAACTTCGTTTTCCAACCTTGTTCACTGAAATCTTTGCTTTTCATACATTCAAAGTCATATGAAGGCCAACACTGTTGCAACAGAGTTTTGCGCAAACGTTTATCAACGTTAACACACACAGCACAATACACAACTACTGCTTGCTAAGTTAGCTGATAGCAACATTAGCTATGACCTGATACAACAAGTATGAATTCAAAACATCTGATTCACCTACGATCATCGCTAGAATAGGAATCAACTGCTTAAATATCAGGAATGTTAACTGACATTGTAAAAAATCAATATATTTTCTACAGAACCGCTTCAAATCACAAACATATCATCAATGCGTACCCAGATGTCGTTAAAAAAGATTTGCAGAATAACATATCGAGTTAAATGCGTAAAAACGTTGCTTAAACCAAATACATTCCAAATATATTGCTCAAACAAATAAGCCTCTTGTACATTTACTCGTAAAGGCAACTTGAAGCTCAATTCCCATTCATTTCTGAGGTACAAGGTCTTGCATATTTTTCCAGAATTGATGACGGGAGTACCCCCTGAGCTTGATGTCTCGCTCTAGTAGTCTGCTATAATTTCAATCTACAATACGATTCACGCTGCAATACGATTTGCCTGTGGGTGCCCAGGCCTCTGAGCACCCACAAGATCAGCGCCTATGTTTCCCATAGTGAATTGAATTTAACAAACAAACAAAAACCACTGACACACAGTAGCTTAGCCTTCATTGAAAAATAGCCTATACTGAGAAAGCAGTTAACCTAATAGCCCATGTGATTTGTATTAATTCATAGACCTATAGGCCTACCAATGTTAAAATTTTAGTTTGTTTTTTCTTTTAAAGACAAAGATGCATTCTTTTTTTAATTAACCTTTTAATTTATTTAATTGATATTGTTTTTGAGCAAATAAAAAACTTGTGAGAATGCTGTCAATGTCTACATTCTCTGTGTACAGAAAATGTCAACAGGTCATTAAAACAACTTAAACTCTCCATATAGGCTAACAAACAGATTAATAAATGTATATTTATATCAACTAAACAAGTGTGGTATCTAAACAAAAAAATGTGATATCCATTTTTATCACAATATATAAACCGGAGCGAACTGGAGCTTGCAGAGTGGTAACGTCCTAATAGTGCTCATCACTCTAATTAAATTACGTCCACTTCCCCTCCTCGCTCGCTCCCGCTCACATAGTCTGACACACACCTTTGAGCATCAGATGCACTCCGCCGCCCCGGTTTGCAGGCCAACCTGCATGCTCCAGAACAGGGGTAGGGAACCCTGGTCCTGGAGAGCCGCAGGGTCTGCTGGGTTTTGTTTTGACCTTAAATACAAGCAACTACTTAGACCAAAGAAACAAGGTGAGTTAACTGTGTAATCAACTGCTTTAATTGATCAATTAAGTGGCGAGTAACAACAAAAACCAGCAGACCCTGCGGCTCTCCAGGACCAGGGTTCCCTACCCCTACTCCAGAACAATATCCGCCATACCTTTTCAAATGTTCCCCACTGGCTGCATAGAGGCGTCCAGGCTGAGCTAGGCTTGCCTAGTCTTGTTTTGATTTTCCGCATGTATTGTTAGCAAGACTGCAACTGCATTGTTTTCCCCAATTGAAAGAAATATGATGCAGCTGCGTTGGCCCATTCACTGAGTGTGAAAATGGAAAGGGACAAAGCTTTTGATCGGATAATTGGTCTGAAGTCACACATCAAGGGACACACCAAATGGAAAATGGAAATAAGGGAGAAAGAGAACCAGCTGTGAGAAGCAGGGGTAGGGCAGGGGTGTGCAGATGACTGGTGTAAGCGGCGTTCGAGGCCATCAAAGGTGAACAAAATATGTGGCAGATAAAAGAAATTGGCATAACTATCCCATTTTTGTAAATGAATGTGACTGCAGTTTCCATGCCTTAAAAAGCAATCACAATACACAATACAAAATAAAAACATTTTTTTATAAAATATAAAAATATCACAGCAACACAACAACACACTAATTCTCATTAGTGTAAAACCTTATGGCTAGAGGAATGAATGAGTCCCATATCTCCTTGTGTATAATTTGTGCTGCAGTAGACTGCCACTCCCCTATCTATTTTTACTGTATAGTTTGGTGCGCACTGGGTGTGGGTGGCTAACATTGCTAAAGACTTGCCTAAGCCTATGCATCTCGGCCACAGTCACTTGGTCTGTGGCAATTATCTTACTCATAATCCTAGTAGCAAAACAAATAAGGCAGAGGGGAATGATGATTTGCAGTGCACTTTTATAAAAAAGCTCTTTTAAAACCTTATCAACACAAACACAGTTTTTGTCTTAAAAAGTTTAAATGTTGCAGTATTTTCTTAAATTTTGACTTTGTGTCCGTTCCAAATTTAGGTTTATTGTCAATTTCAAACCAAGGTACTTAAATGTTCTCACTGGAAATGGAACTCTAAATCGTTTACATACTGTACATAACATACATACATACATACATACATACATACAAGACAGACAGACTGAAGATCTGACTGAAGAGCACCTGGAAACCAATGACACTGAATCTCGCTGACACTGACGCACAACGTAACTCACTGAGACTGAGATAAACTGAAACTGAGACTAATTAACAACCACTGAGACTGAGGGACTCTGAGACTTTCTTAGACTGAGATAAACTGAAATTGAGACTAAGTAATAAACACAGAGACTCAGAGACTATCAAGATGTACAGAGACAAACTGACACTGAGGCAAAAAAATACTTGCATTAATGTCAGAATTGTCTGATCTGAAATCCACTCTGTGAATCCCATTTAATATATTCTAAAACCACACCCCTTTAGACTCATTTTGGTAAGACTAAAGTGATAGGTCACTTTCTGGAGTTTTAAAAAAATATGTTATTTCAGTTTTTGCGTATGTATTCATTTGACACATAGTTTTTATGTGTGGTGAAGGATATTTTAGATACTTTAGATAATGTCTAGTTTAGGGGCATATGCAACTCTGGTTTAAAGCAAGAAAATACTTTTTTTCCTGTACATAGGAACACATTATTTGACAGAGTTTATTCTCAATTAATATAAATATCCATGTATATATCATGCTGGTAGTTCTTTCCTTGAATGCGGCGCATTCAGCTTGCATGTGACATAGGAAATATTTCCAACAGAATATAAGATTAAATGGAATTTGTAAGAAGTAATCAGGCAATATACATACTGGAGTGTACAACTGGAGGCAAAACATTGCTGTCCAAGCTGCTCTTTCTTTGAATTACTTGACGCATATTTTATTGTTTTAAATCACCACTCACAAATGCCCCTATGCCCCTTTATTAACAGCCATAATAAAGCCAGCAGTCATCATAAACTTCTGTAAGTATAAAATATCTTTCATCGCACACAAATACTGGGCCAATGAAAACATACTGTTCTTATTGTGTATTTTACCATTGTGTATTATGATCGGTTATTAAATCCCACATGTATTTGCGGACACTACTGGAGTAACACATTAATAAAGACTGTCTGCCAGAAACTCAGACACCATAAGACACAAAACATGGTGTCATTAAATGTGACCTTGGGTCTCTATGGGTCTCAAGGATCAAAACAAGCAGTGAGAGATTCTGTTTTAAAACATCTCATTGGCAGCACCCACATCAGAAACAGAATTCTGACAGGCTGCAGGTGTATGAGGGCCTGTCACTCACCAGCACCTTGCTTTCACTCTGTCCCATAGTGGCAGGGCCTCCTTTCTCCCACGGACCCCAAGGATGTCCAGCTGTGCTTCCTCGAGGATAAGCGAGTGATCGGTGGATTCCTGAGCTTCCATCTGTACAATAAATACAGCAGTCTGACAGCTTTCACTCAAACACCACCTCATTCTATGTCCAATGCTCACCAGCAAAATGCTACAATAAAACAGTGATTTAAGAATCTACCAATTTCTGCATGAGTAAGCATGTGCTTGTAACAGCATGGGTCATTTTAACCATGGAAGTGTGTTTGACTGAATGTTTGTGTGGGCCTTGAATCTGACTGCTACTGTATTTGCCCATTGCCCCCCGTACTTTGTACTTCCATCCAATAGTTGCAGGAACATCAGAAGAATTATCTATCCTACTACTATTGACATTGACAAAAGACACTTGTTTATCCGGTATAATCATTGCACTTTATGACAGGGTTGTCACATGGCTCCAAAGCAATCCTTGCCTGGAGCAATGCTGATAGTCATGCAGTACTGTGGACTTGTGACTCATATAAAATCAACTAGCTTCTGTTGAGCAGAACGGCACAATCCTATCAGCACGTCTGTATGCGTGTAAAGGTGTATGCACATGCAGGTGCGTACAAATGTAGACAAAGGAGTGCGATACATTACAGGGTCATCTTCTCTTCAAAGAAGCTTAATGTGTTGTAGTTCTTATGTTCTGCGTGGAGGAAAATGCGAGAATCTTACCTGTTCGTTTGTGCAAAATTTTGTCTTCAATTTAATTTTATTTGTATAGCGAACTGTGACAACAACGCTGTACAGAGACACAGAAGGAAAATTCGGCAAAAACCAGGCCTTAACCCCCAAAAAGCAAATGTGGTAAAAACACCCCAGTGGTGAGAAAAAACTCCCTGATGGGAAGACATCCTGGGAGGAATCTGGCGAGAAAGGTGGAGCCCATCCTCTGCTGGCTGGCCCAGTTTAACTAAATGTGGAATGGATGGTAACAAAGTATAATGAGGTATCTATCACAGCAAATGATCAAATGGGTTGAGCAGGTTAAAGTCTGAGATATTAAACTAGCTGGTAAGTAGAAAGTCCAATGAAGAGATATATAATATGTGATTCAGAGGGGTGGGATGAAACACCTGGGACTCCAGGTTGCGTCAAGGCCTGGGTTTGGGACAGAGGGAGGCTGGAGCGGCCCATGAACTCAGGGCAAGGGGCAGGGCTGGAGCAGTCCGCACACTCAGACTGAGGGAAGGGCAGAAGACCCCAGGAAAAGACACAGGGGGAGGTTAGGCACTTATAGAATTAGGAGGATATATGTGGAGGCCATAATATGGAAATATGAAAAGCCCCAGGGCATTATGCTATCTCAGCATAACTACAAGAAGTGAAGAGAGGGGTGCTCACAACCATGACAGTGATTCTGCACTGACAGTACCCCAACACAAGCAAGCCTGAGTGTTCACATGCAGTAGCAGGGCAACAGCACAGTCAGCTCAGCTCACATGACAGCTCTATGGTCCTGATTTACCCCTCCAGACATCTTTAACTATGGGATTGACTAAAGAGGTACGTTTTGAGCTTACACTTAAAGACAGAAAGTGTATCTGAAGCCCGAACATGCATAGGGAGATTGTTCCATAAGACAGGAGCTCTGTAAGGGAAGGCACTGCCGCCCATTGTACTTTTGGATGTACATAGAATTTTCAAATAGCTGGAACCTTGTGAAATAAGTCATCTCGGAGGACAGTAAATAATAAGTAACCCAATACAATATTCTGGAGCCCAACCATTTAAAGCTTTATACGTTAAAAGTAAAATCTTGTAGTCAATTAAAGGTTTTGAGCACCAGGCTGATATGCTCACATTTCTTAGTTCTAGCAAGTACCCTAGCAGCTGTATTCTGTACAAGTTGGAGACGCTTCAGGGCTGAGTTAGTGCAGACAATAAAACATTACAATAATCCAGCCGAGAGGTTACAAAAGTACGTGCCATTTTTTCAGTATCCTCCAAAGACAATATTTTCCTTAATTTAGATATATTCCTCAAGTGGAAGAAGGCCACTCTTGTTATATTATTAATGTGGGCTTGAGGGGATAGGTCTGAATTGACAGTTATGCCAAGGTTTTTAACAACTGGGTCAGACAAGTTAGACAAGAATGGAAATAAAGCCACAATCCAGAGAAAAACAACCCATTAAGGCAAGGGCTGTCTCAGTGCTATGGTGCTTCCTAAACCCAGATTGAAACCTCTCATACATGTTATTAGCCTGTAAAAATGAAGAAAGCTGTTGAGCTACACATTTCTCAAGGAGCTTTGATAAATATAGGAGGTTTGAGATGGGTCTACAATTAGCCAGGTCAGTAGGATCCAAATTTGGTTTATTGAGTAAAAGGTTGATTTCTGCCATCTTAAAGGATGTAGGAACATAGCTTACATTGAATAGTTAATCATGTGAAGACTTGGTTTGACAAGAAGGCAATAGCTCCTTCAGTAGCTTTGTGGGTATGGGCTCTGGGGTCTTGATGTTCTCACCTCTCTCCTTTCCAATTAATCTGGACCACTGCCCACAGGCTCAGCCACTGTGGCAACAGACCCACACAATGACAGAATGCCTGTGGGCTGAATCTCCATAAAACACTGAAAATGACACCAGGGAGTCTAAATATACCTCTCTATAAACTGTGCACCTACACAGGTGCTAGAGTTCCCCACCTACACACGTGTCACTGTTGATTTGTGTACAAAGACATTCGTAGGCAGGTCTCAGTGTCCGTGCATTATACAACCACGCACAAGTGCATGCATTGCTCTAGTTTCTTAAACTAGACTTATAGGCAAGCCTAGCTCAGCCCGGATGCCTGTATGCAGGCATGTGACAGGGCACGGCGGATAGTGGTCTGGAGCATGCAGGTTGGCCTGCTTACCGGGGTGATGGAGTGCATCTGATTCTCAAAGGCAGGTTAGGTAGAGTATGGGAGCGGAGCGAGCGAGGAGGGGAAGCAGACGTAAATTAATTAGAGTGATGAGCACTATTAGAAAGTTACCACTACGCAAGCTCCAGTTCTCTCCGGTACCGCTCAGCCGACAATGTCTTGCTTCTGCCAAATAGTTCTAATTTCAACAGGGAAATATGGCGTTTTGGAAATATTCCAAACAGACAAAGGTTACAGTGTACCGGTAACATAAAATAAGAAACCTTGCTACTACAACCCTGTACAACATTGCTGCAATATTGCTCTACATTGTAGCCACGTTCAAACATAATCTCAATAAAATGTCTTCCAAGAGATTTTGCTTCAACATTGCACCAACATGGTGACGCTGACGTTGATGTTTTAAATGCAGTAGGCAATAGTGTCGTTCGCGAACGATTCGTTCAAAAGACCGAATCTTTTGGGTGAACGAACTGAACTGAATCACTTACTGAAAAGATCCGTTCATTTCTCAGTTCAGTTGAGCTCTCGAACAGATCTGATCAGCAGCGAGCGTGCAGGGAGGGGGAGGGACTGCCGCGAGCGAACGTGATTCGTCCCCTGCGAACCAGTTCTGCTGTGCTGAACGAATCATTCACGGGCGGGCGGGCGCCGAGCGAGGCAGCGAGCGTGCAGAGTGGACTTCTGCGAGCGAACGTGTCGTGATTCGTTCACTGAAGGCTACTAGACACAGTGAGTTAACGTGACGTGATCCTGAGTGATAATCAGCGGCTCAAACTACCAGAATCAGGCCCAGCAAGTTAAGACTTAAAAGTCATTGAAAACCAGCGTTCACCTCCAATATTGATATTCAACGAGGAAACTTTTAAAATATCAAGATTTGTAAACGGAGTTTGGCGCGTTTGTCAAAGCGACAGCACTTCCGCATGAACCGTTCGGCCGTTTCAGTTCACTGAGTGAGTCGGACTACGCAGTACGCAGTCGGAGCTCCGCCCAAGCACTGAATGATTCGGTGAACGAATCTTTTTAATGAACTGATTCTAGTGATTCGAGTCACTGAAGTGAACTGTTTTGCCCATCACAAGTAGGCAAGTTTGAAAATATACAAGGCAAAAAGACTTCCCCCTTTTGCGCTCCTCCGTCCTATCTCTCGCCTAAGCCCCGACCAAATTATGCTCCAGTGCACGCGTGGAGACAGGGGGTGCGTCCCAATACTCGAAAAATGCACCCTCCCTTCCTCCACTACCACCTCCTCTACTCCGTGCCCCGGAAACGGATCTTTGTGTTTTAATCTAATGTTGCTGACTACATCTTAATTACGTAGGCTGTAAATGGTTACATATTAATCAATGTCTCGACGCAAACCGCAATGTCAGGTACATTGCATAATTTACAGCTAAATCTAGTCCCACCCCCCAATTCCCATATATCTCTATAGAGATCCATTCAAATGCAGAGGAGTTAGTATCGCTTGTAAGAGTGGGCCTACCAGAAAATAAGATATCAAGGGTGCGTCCCAATAGTCGAAAAATGCACCCTCCCTTCCTCCACTACCACCTCCTCTACTCCGAAACAGATCTTTGTGTTTTAATCTAATGTTGCTGATTACTACGCATTAATGGTTACATATTAATTAAGGTCTCGATGCAAACCAATGTCAGGTACATTTTATAAAGTACATTCAAATACTTGAACTCGAAACATTCTGGCAGTTTTGCATACTTCCAGGTAGGAGAAGAGTGGTAGTGGGGGAGTAGAGGAAAGGAGGTGGGGAGTGAAGAATATTGGGACGCACCCCAAGAGTCTTTTGATGTTGTTGATTCATGGACATCAGTCAAGGCACGCGAAGGATATGCGACCAAATATTAAAAATGATTACTGTTTTCTACATTATGTTAAACTGTCCAATATTTTTTGATGCCCGAAAATGGGGGGACTATATGTAGGCCTACAAAAGGTTCTATAATTTCTAAACGGATAGATGAAAATACCTTCAAATTAAAACTGACAGTCTGCACTTCAACCTCATTGTCATTGTATCCTTTCAAACTCAAAGTGCTAGAGTACAGAACCAAAATAACAAAAAATGCGTCACTGTCCAATGAATTATGGTGCTCACTGTATATGGTAGGCTATAGGCTATACATGCCTATTTTCCCACTAAACACATGTTTAGAAGCCTTTGTCTCTAATTATGCGTGAAATGTGTGTGTGTTTCTGGAGCTGCGCTGTCTCTGTGTTGTGTAAACTAACATTAGCCAACCTCACGCTTGATTAAAATTTGGAATGAAAAGTTTGGAATCAGTATCTGGCAACGTTTCTTGTTCAAACCATGTTGAAGCTTGGTTTGAACAAAAAAACACCTAAATAACCAAATCATATCCGTATCAAACATACACAGTTGAATTGCGAGTTTTAGCACTTTGCCCTTGAATGAAAAAGGATCTGGAAAAGAGCACCAGCATATGCCTAACGTGTGCCCCACTATAATTTTCATGGTTTAAATGAATAAATGTGTAAATTATAAATCGCCACTGCATCATTATGGTAACGAATGTATCCATTCCCAGCTATTATTATTGTGTGTCTTTAAAATTATAGTCTCTAATTTTTTCTTTACTGCCGCTAAAACGGTAACGTTGGACAGTTTTGACGAAAACCACGTTCGCTCTGATTACCTTTAGCATGGCTTATCAGTGCTGATTCCCCCATCGTGTATGTCAATGTCTTTCCTGCAAAACTTGCAGTAAGCCTTGCGTGAGGCCAGCCCTCGCTGTAGCCACAGCTTGTAACATTAATTTTGAAACCAATTTTCATTGAACCAGCAGCTGGGTATGATGGTAGGAGTATGTCACAGACGCTAGCTCCTTCAACTGTAGCTAACTGTTCTGTGTTAAAACAGTGCATGCAATCGGAGAGACGACATCACAGATAACCTCACTCACAACAACAAAAACGGTTTCTGGTCACATTTTAATTAGGGTGAATTCAGATAAAGTGGGACACTTTTTGGAATTTTGCCTTCTGTTACCTGTTTCGATATTAGTCCAACACATTTACACAGCACATGATACAATTCTGAAATCCTCAAGATGTTATCTGACCACATAAAAAGAAAAAATGTAGAAATCTTGCTCACAGGATGCATGACACACCTTTATATTTCATTTGAGCCACAGCACATTTTTTCATCTGCGTTTGGGAATGTGGGACAGCTCATTAGGTAATTTGGGACACCAATTATTTATAATAAAACCCCAATAACAAGCTATAATGTAGTACATTGCAATATATTTTAATGGTGCACCATGCTTAAATACACTAAGTAAACATCAGGACCCAAGCAAAAAAATATTATACTTTAAGTATACTTTTAGTACGTACTCATCATGTAGTAACTACTCATTTTGTGTTAAACTGGCCACACTTTAAGTACAGGCTAATAAATGCACTAAAGTTGTACTTTTGTAGAACTTTCCACTGAGTTCCTTCCACCCGACTCCTCTGAGTGAAGGACCCTCAGCCTCTCTGCTTCCCAGGCATCTCCTTTTCAGAAACCCTGATCACAGAAAGCACTGCTCGCTTACTATCGCATTCAGTTTCAGCTTACAGTGGCCTGACTGTACATTGAGCCGAGCGCGGCGGCCATGTGCTCCACTACAGGGACGCCACTCATGGTCTTACTGCTCTCTGCGACCCGACTGGCCGGTGACCCAGTCGATAGCGATCCCCAGCCCAGTGTCACACCGAGCCCCGTAGTGGTAACCAGCCACCCGGTTGGGAACCGACAGTCTGATCCCTATCCCACTTTGCTATGGGTATAGAAACTTTGACCGTTTTCACCAGCCTTGCCTGTTCACAGAGGTCGTCTCTTATGCCCCTCTGCTAGGTGTGGACTGTCATCCACGTACCACGCAGTGCCTGCATACTTACATGTGACTACGCAGACTAGACGGTACCACGGCAGTATGTCAGTTCATACTTCATCAGACACGGGGGCCTTCAGTCTTCTCCCCTACACTATACAACCTTTTTGACGTGCCCTCGGAACTTTGCAATTCCGCCGACGCCTGTTAACCCCTAGGTTCGGGGTGCCTAATCCCCTTTAATTAATTTAATTAATTTTAACAGATACATATCATCATATCTTAGTACAACAATTATTATTCAATCATCAATTAGTCATTCATTTCATAGGCTTCATTCGAATAGCCATTGTTAGTACATTCTTATTCTTAAATATATGATTCCCCTTTGACCTAACTCAGAGGCCATAAGGTTAGTCTCGGCACATTGGATACATCAGAAAAGGGAAGCAAGGGGCCCCTGCCATCGCCCCCCCCCCCCCCCCCCCTCCCCACCTGTCTCTCTCAGTTCCTTAAATCTGAGGGTTACACGGAAGGCAGGATGTACCGTCATCATTTCTGCACAAACATGTGAGTCTTGCTTCATGCCAATTCGACAGTGACACACTCCTTTTAGTTTAATGATTACACACTACGGATAAATGTGCATTAAACATATATTGCAATAAATGTAAAGTAAAGAAACACTTAAATCAAAGGAATAATACGTGGATTAAACATGTTCTTTAAGCACTTAAAAAATATATTTGGTAATCAGCTCACCATTTTTATTAAGTCCTTTATTCACGGCCCCTCACTATGCTATCAAGAGATAAAATAAATTAGGCTATATACCTTTTATAAGTACCCTAAAATATCACTAAATATGCACAACACTAAAGTACAATTTAATTACATATATTTCCAAATGAATTACACATTTTAAGCATACTTTAAATTAAGTATTAAAAGTATAAGTACACTTGAAATACATTTGGTATACTTAAATTATATTTTTAATGTACTTAAGTATACAATTTCTTTCTCTTGTGGAACTTGATAGAACATTATCTCTAAAGATAAGCTCTAAAACTCATTAACTTATTAACAATCATAACATAGTTCATCTTGACAAAAAAGTTGAGACCACTGACCTAAATATGACTGGACAGCAATATAAAAAGTATTAGAGTTGCATTACAGTTAATATAGGGTACATTACCACGTACATATGCAAATAGTGAGTTTCCCTAAAATGGGATAATTTTCCTCCATTAGAATAGCCCACAACACTGTCCCACATTACCAGAAACATGCTGTCCCACATTTCCTGACTGTGTTTGGTAATGTGGGACATATAAGAAATGCCTGAATTAAAAAAGTCTAAACATAATATTTACCACTTTTACATTTTTTTTGTTGCACAAGTATTTCATATGCATAATTACATCATAATTAGGCACAGTGCATTGTTTACGACAGATTTAGAACCTTAACATTAATTAAATCAAAAGCTTATGTCATTGACCTAACCATGTATTTTGCCGGGTGACCTTCATATATGAAGCTTGCCATGATCCCCATCATGACATGACATCAATGAAATCATGTGACTTTGATCATGTAGTTTCTCTGCAAGAACCTAGTTACAATTATTTTGATTGGCTCTTGACAGAGCAGGAAATAAACATGTCAAAGCTTAGTTGTCCCACATTACCTGATGTCCCACAATACCTGAATTCACCCTAACAGTTAACTATTTTTAGTAAATTCCCACCAATTACTTTGATTATGAGTTATGGAAAACATAAGCATTTTCAAGTAGCTTATTCAAAATTCAAGCATATTTCTAACCTTGAAAACTGAGCTTTCAGAATCAAGCACTTTCAAGGATCTGTACGAACTCTGTAGACGGTGAACTTTTTACTGTAAGTACTCAAAATTTTACGCATAACTTTTCAACTTTTTACACTCGCGATTTATGCATGCGCTTTTCAACAACGGGGGACCAGGCAGCCAGCCAGTCAGTCAGTTACCCACATTCAGGCGTTTAGGCCCGCCCGCTCTGCGTCCGGGCAAAAATGTAATCTCATCCTAAAGGGATCATTTGACATGAAGCACAACACAGAATTTTAAAGCATTACATCATCTGACCTGGTGTGTAAATATGGAACATTTATTCTCCATAGTGTGCATTGCTATTTCTGACAAAATGCAAACTAAATTGTCATTAAAGTGTAAGTGCACCATCTCAGCCTGTCTCCGCCTGCTACACTTTTATGAAAATACTTTGTGGGGTGAGCGAGGGAGAGGGTTGGGGGCGGAGGATCTGTGTCCATCCTCAATTGCATAAATGAGCGTACAATGTACAAATGATTTCGTATAACACGGATCAAACTGTCAAACTAGATGTTGCAGATCAAATATGAATCAAGATTCAACAACTGCATGGCCTATTTCTCACCTCAAATATTTTCAGAAACGTATTTTAGTGGACTATTTAGGTGGAATAAGAGAGTTTATGAACAGGACGCCACGTTGTTCTGGTTTAAAAATGTGGAGCCGAAACAAAAGGAACGTAGTGGGTCTAACCAATCAGGTGCCGGCTGTTTCCGTTGTGGGCGACAACAATTAGCCATATGACGTAGAGCTACCTCCAAAGAGCTACTCTGACATCACAATTGGGGCGGGGGCAGTGTGGGGAGCAGAAAGGGAATTTCAACCGTTAGAGGGCAGCACAAAGACACTTTTCTACCAGTTTCTTATGATATACAATATTATTTCAGAATTGTTGAAATAATGGAATGCATGAATAAGTTTCATTATAAGGTAGGCATACAAACACGTTTACAGCTAAAAAAAAAAAAAGTGATCTAGGGTGTACTTACCCTTTAAAATCTAATTATCCTAGATATAAATGTCTAAATAAGAACACTTAACAACTCTTTACAATTCAGAGGTTGCAATTATGGTAGGAACGACAACCAGCATACACTGTGCATCTCAGCACTGAGTTTGAAAACTCCTGCATTATTGTATATGACTGATAGTGGGGTACATAGGCCTGTTACACACCAGGGTTGTGAAAAATTGGAGTTTGAATTTAAATTGAATTGGCTACAAGCCACAGGATGTTGAATTGGAATCTGAATTGGAATCACAGGAAGTGGAATTTAATTCATAGGAATTCAAAGAAATTCCACTCAGTCACACAACAAGATACCTTTATTACAGCTGACATATAATTGACCACGAAATACCAATAATTATATAATTAATTTCTGGAAATGATTCCCATCTATTACCTCATGTAGAATCACAAATAATATTGGTTTTAATTTCAACCACAGTATTAATGAATGTTATAGACTGTCATGTTCTTGACAACATACAAAAAAATTTTTTCTCCACAATCCCTTTAATTTCCAATTGAATGTTTTACAAACACTTAAGGTATTGTTTATTTACACATTGAATTCATATAGAATGTGATTTTTTTTCATCAGAATGAACATAATCTGGGTAGTTACAATAATGATTTATTTTGTAGATGGGAACTTTCAACAATCATTGTAGGAAGAAAAACATTAATTGTTGAAATTAATAATAATAATGAGCAGCATTTCATATGTTGTTTGTATGACAACATACAAAGCATATTAAGATATAAAGCCTTACTGTAAAAAGCTACCCATAAAGTATGTATATAAATTTAATTGAATTTTAATTCTACTTTGTTCAAATTCGAATTGCAAATCTACACCATGTTTGCTGTTTCAATTCAAATTCTAGAATTGAATTGTAATTAAAAGGTAATTCACAATTAAATTCTGAATGGTGCACAACTCTGTTACACACTGTGACAAGTTACAAATTAATTATCAATATGTATCCGGGTTAGTTTTATGCAAAAAACATCATGACCGTATGTCTATATCACTCTGTCAGTTTGAATATAGTCTGTTGAAGAAACAGACAGCAGGGCTGGGGTGTGTTGTGTTGTGTTCTCATTACTAGAATGTGGTTATTAGTGATAATTGTGTAGTGTTTTGTGGTCAGTGGGGTGCCTGTCACTGAGGCCAGTTTCAGGCTAATATATGATCCATTTCAGTTGGGCCAGCACTTGCATTGCAATATAGCCTACATCATTTCAACTTGCCGGTGATGATTTGCGGTGACGTTCACATTTAGGGTGCGTCCCAATACAAAAAAAATGCATCCTCCTTTCCTCCACTACCACCTCCTCTCCTCCGTGCTCCAGAAACCGATCTTTGTGTTTTAATCTAATGTTGCTGATTACATATTGATGGTTAAATATTACTATCTCGATGCAAACCGCAATGTCAGGCACATTGTATACTGTACATGTATACATCATGACTGAGATGTATTGTACATATTCAAGATGAATGTGAAATGTATTTACTGTGCATATTCAAGATGAATGTGAAATGCGTTGTGCATGTTCAAAAGGGATATCATAACTGTGGTATACAGCTGTATTCACAGACATAACAATATAAGGACTATATACGGTCAAGGAGCCATTGCACAAATCAGGAGCAAGGAGTTTACAGCTAAGGGCTCATACCACTTGGCCTTAAATAGCTAACTTAGATTACAATGCTTCCCACATTCACTTACACAATGCTCTAGGGTTTTTAAAAAATGATATTTATTCACAGAAAATCAAGTTTATGATTGGAATGCTTGTGTAATATTCTTCCCACAAGCCCAGTGCTTTCCAGCAAATGGCTAAATTAACCAAGCAGGTGGATGAACAAAACTGAAGAGATGAGAAACATCAAACATTTCACTGTTGTAGTTAGATACAGCATGTTTCACAAAGACAGTAGATTGAACCATGACATACGTACGTAAATAAATGAAATTTCTCAACAATAATAACTTCCAACAATTCATAATACTCAAGTTTACCTTATTTCATGTTTTACATTGCACCTACATATTGTGACCTAAGAATAAATAATAAGAATGCAACTACATGTTGAAATGTGGTTATTGTCCATCTACTGTATATCTGTGGTTGTATAGTGGTCAGCCATCTGCATCTCTGATGGAAATGCGGTCAGTCATCTGTGAGCATGGCTGAATTGCAGTCAGTGGACTGTGCTTTTAGTTGAGCTGTGGCCAGTGGTTTGTGGTTGAGTTGAGGTCAGTGTGCATGGCTGAAATGCTGTCTGTATGTGTGGTAGGACTGTGGTCAGTACTGGATCTGGCGCAGCAGTAGAGAGACGTGGCGCATGCGATCAGCCCTGCAGCGAGGTGACTGGTGTAGCGGCAACTCAAAGAAGGAAAAAGTGAAACTGCGAGAGAAGCTGAGGTTGGTGATGGGGCGCAAGGGGGGGAGGCGGGGAGTGTGGGGTGGGCGGTGCGGGGGGAGGGGTCTGCGTCTGCCCCGGGGAACCTTCTTTGGGTCCTGCAGTGGGCTTGCTGTGAGGGAGGGGGCGTGGCTCTTCACGATGATTTCCTTATGGGAAGAGTGGGGAGCATGAGGAGGAAGAGGAGGGGCAGGGAGAGCAGGAGTCGGTGGGGGGATGCTGGTGAAGGAAGACTCTGACAGAGACAAGCCCCCCCAGGGGGTCATGGTGTCTGAGTGTCCAGTTGAAGGCAAGGCTGGAGGGGCACGCTTCCTCCTCCCGGCCTGAGGGAGGCGCTGCAGGCCAGATTGGGTGGGTTTAATCACTGCAAACCATAAGAAAACCAATTGCAGTACTTTAATCAAACCAGGGGCCTGTTTCACAAAGCAGGATTACTCAGTTAGCTGGATAACTGCATTGAGTAAAACCCAGGGGTGCGTCCCAATATTCTTCACTCCCCAACTCCTTTCCTCCACTCCCCCACTACCACTCCTCTGCTATCCGGAAGTATGAGAAACGGCCTGAACGTTTCGATTACAAGTATATGCATGTACAGTATACAATGTACCTGACATTGCGGTTTGCGTTGAGACATGACTTAATATGTAACTATTAATACGTAATCAGCAACATTAGATTAAAACACAAAGATCTGTTTCCGGGGCACGGAGGAGAGGAGGTTGCATTTTTTGAGTATTGGGACGCACCCCAGCACTGCTCTTTTTACTTCAGTTCACATTCTAGATTTGGGAGGGTGCCGGGTTCTGCTCAGTGCGGTTTCCAGCTAACTCAGTATATCTGCTTTGTTATACAGGCAAGGCAGGCCTCAGATAATGGTAATGGACTCACAGTTTTCATATCTAAAGTACACCTTACCTTTTTTTTAGATATGTTTGTTTTTATCAAAGCACCCAATGTCAATAATACAGTAAGATGTCACACTAAACAGTATTGTATTGTGCACAGCTATGCTAAGCTGTATTGTATAGTGCCGAGTGGTGTTGAGCTGTACCATGCAGTGCTGGGCTATACTGTACAGTGTTGAGCAGTACCTCTGCTAATAGCATCATGTTGCATTGTGATGACAGGCCAACGAAAACAAACCATTCAGATTGAACATATAAGAAAAACGGCTAGATATAACATACACACACACACAGGACCAGTGCTCACACGAAGATTCTTTCATTGCTCTAGAATGCACATATATACGCTGTGACACACTGTTATACTGTGACTACTGTAATACAATAACCATGACACACATTATGCACCCATGCCTCCACACCAGTGCATGAGAAAAGTTACCTGTGAGTGTGTGTGTGTATAGAGGCATACATGTGTGACCTGTCAGTATGAAAGCAAGCAACAGCACTGTTCCTGTTTTCAGTGAAAGAACGATATCATGATCCATGGAAGTCTGGCATGCAGAGGTATACCAGTTGTACCTGTGTGTCTAAACATAACCAGGTGTGTGTTTGAGGTACAGGTTTTACGTGCATTGACGTGCACAGGTTTTACACGTGAGTTAATGTTTATTGTACAGTAGAAATAGGAACATCCATCCCCCACACCGCCAACGACAACGAGACTATCAAGATTATAGGAAGGGCCATCATGATTGACATTTTAAAATATTAGGCAGAGAAGATAAACTAAAATGGCTCTGGCTGCAGTGGTTGTTTTTTAATTGTATTCACTTATCCAGCTTAATCAGTAGTAACTCTGGTCCCAACATCCAGGATTATACTATAGTACCTGCTCATCATTTGTGTCACATTGATAATGTCACTGTGGTAATCTCATTACCTGCTGTCCTGCCTGAAGAGCCAATCAGTGGCAGCCTGTTCCGTGACATCGCTGGCCTGTAGTGAAGCAAGTACAATGCTTGACAACACTGTCACACATTATCTCCCTCTATGCTACACCATACCAAAAATAGCGCACACCATATTATGGTCAAGAGTCAGTTACAGCATTCATAGCAGTAGTCATAGTTACTGTATTCAGAACTCAACAGTTGCTAATGTATTCAGCAGTAATAGGGATCATGGTTACTGTATTCATGAGTACTCAGTAACTGTATTCAGCAGTTATGGTCACATAACAGCAGTCGGTACTAGTTTTCATCGGTGACGATATTCAGTGTTAACAGTAGTCAGCATTCACAGTTGACAGTAGTATTTGGGCACTGCAACACTCACTCGAAAAGTGTTACCTCTGTCACAGAAGCTGGTTCGTGGGGTGAAGCTAGGATCTCGGGATGCGTTTCCAAGTCTCGCAGCCTCTTCCGCTAGGATGTCTCCCGCAGTGCACTCAGGCAAGGAATCCCTCAGAAAAAGTGGAACATGACCAGACTCTTCCCCATTTCTCTTTCTCTCTCTCAGATGAAGACTCCCTCACAGCGGAACCAACCTCTTTCCCTTTCTTTCTCTCTCCCCCCGCCACTTAAGAGTGAGCCGAGTTTGACACGCTGGCGCACACAGACGCTAGACAAAAGGCAACTTGAAACATCATCAAATATGCATGCTGATCTGAGGGCCCCACTCATTTACATAACGGCACGTACAGCACTGATCTGCACTCTACGCATGACATAAGTGCTTTATTTCACAGTTATAAACGGTCAACAATAATACAAGCACATGTGATTAAGAGTTTGTTTGCAGTCCAGACAAACCCACCCACTACAGCATCACCTCCATGTCATTCGGTACCTGTCTGTACTGGTCGTATACAATTAAGTAAAAATTATGCACGTTACATTTCAGTACAATTTCCAGTCTTTTAGTTCACACTGACCATGGCACAGAAAACGCAGTCTGGCCTTGCAGTGTAGGTCATTTATATGCACTGTTAGTGTGGGAGGAGAATTTCTGTGTGAACAGCGTGCTTACACGTCTGTGGTGTATGTCGCGTTTGTGTGTTTTTGCGTAAGTGTGAGTGACCGAGTGTAGAGGCGAGAATCAGAGGTGGTTAATCTCCATCTGCAGCACAGTTTTCCGACGTCCTCCAGGCCAGCTGTGTGCGTGGAGTACACGAGGGTATAGGCTCTGACCTCTGCATTCTCACACCCACCTTTCACTCCCTCACTCCTTTGTCATTTTCATATTCTCTCCTCTGATTCGCAGCAGCTGTAATCCCTGACCGCAAACGACCGCCCAGGCTCCGCCTTCCTGCCCGACCCCAGGCCACGCCGCCAGGCCCGCTGCGTCGGCCACGTGCGAAAAGAGCGTTCCCTTTTGTTGAAGGACGGGACCCGACTGGTGTGGGGCGGGGCCCTGTTGTTGTGGGGTAAGGCAGTGTTGGTGAGGAGCGGGGGCATTTTGGTGTGGGGCAGGCCCGTGTTGGTGAGGGGCGGGGCTGCTCAGTCTCCAGAGGCACACACGTTGGTCGGGTGAGGTGGAGATCAGCAGGCCGGGACCCAGACGCTGAAGGGCTGTTAGCGGGGCAGCGTGAGCCAGGGACACAGTGGAGCGTGACTGCAACTGCACGGATACAGCACTGCCCTCTACCTGCTGCTGGTGGAACTGCAGCCTAAAATCAACCACTGACAACTGCCCGTCATCTCCTCCACTCGCAACCGTCATCCAGGCTGGTTCTTCCTCCCCGTACTCCTGCTCCTCCTCCTCATGCTCCGCCTCCTCCAAATGTTCCCCATGCCCCTCCCACACAACCAGACTGTTCACACCACTCTGATGGACAGTCACTGTGAAGCAGGGACTGCCTGGACCTGGAAAAAAAGAGAAATGTAACAGATACCAACACACACCCAACATGCAAAGCATTTAAAACAATTAATTGCCCCAATTCTGGCACACACACAAAAGAATAGTTTTGTGCTATAAATACCAGTCCAGGTGAAGTCAGCAGCAGAACTGGCTCTCCAGGCTGTAAGTGTGCTCATATCCCACAATGCCACACTTCCATCTGTGGCACCACTGAACACAAACAGCCTCCTGAGGGAGGGAGAGAGACATGAGGGAGAAAGAGAGAGAGAAAGCAGGGAGAGAGGAAAGAGGAGGAGGTGAGAGAGAGAAAGAAGAGAGAGGAGGAGAGAAAGAAGACGACAAGGGAATGGAGGAGGGAAAAAGCAAAAAAAACAGGTGGCAAAAATACTTTAATTACATACACTTATTATTATTATTATTAGGGATTATTATTATGCATGTGAAACATGCCAAAATTATCATTATCTGCCAGGATTACTTATTAACTCATAGTTCGAAGTAGTAACCCTGAGTTCATCAGTGAGTAATTTATGTCTAACTTCACTCACACAACTTCTACTGCTACCTGTCAGATAAAAATATACTGTGTTACTGACTGATAACAGCACAAAATGACAAGGATTGCAACTCACACTTTTACAACAGCCTACATCCTAGCACAACCTATGTAGCCTTTATCATCATACAGTATATCACCATGTTTTAACTGATACGTATATATTTGATAGATTATTTATATGGGAGAAATATGAAAGGAACCGTCATTCCCAACATTCCATTTTACACCCGGTCTGGTGATATACTATCGACAATTATTAATAAGTACTGTGTGTTATAACTTCACTTCTTTTCAACTTTACTTCCAGAGACACCTAAAAACCCAGATAATACTAAACACATCCCACAGTGAACACACGCTTCTCTAACTTAACATTCTCCGCTCACCGATTGCCCAGGGAGTCCTTCAAGCAGCAGTGGGCCACACTGAGCACACACCTCTGGTGATAGAAACTCTCCCAAAGCAGCCGGAACCTGCCGTCCACTTCACTCACTGAGAAAAGTCTAAGAGAAAGAGGAAGGGAGGGAGAGACACAGGGAGAAGGACAGAATAGAGCAAGGGATATACAGAGGTAGGGGGCTTAGTGAGTTCTGTCTGCTTGCAGGATACTGGGGGTGCGTCCCAAATTAATACTCAGAAAATGCATCCTCCTTTCCTCCACTGCCACCTCCTCTCCTCCATGCCCGGGAAACAGATTTTTGTCTCCTAATCGAATGTTGCTGATTACATATTAACCCGATGGACTTTGGCCCCCTAGTGGTGGGACGCATGCGTCCCAGTTTTTTAGTGTTCATATTTCTCTCAAATTCTAAATTAAAACGTTAATAAAACACGGAACTTTCGACGCAAATTTGTGAAAACAGTCACAGCCTGCGAACACATTAGTTTATATGCTTATCAGCTCTCAGGTTACACTACAGGGCCATAAAGCAGCAGGGTGCTAATAGCCCAACCCACTGTTTACAGCCTTCACCTCACCGCAGTCACAGGCAATAAAATGCATATCACAAAAACTCTTGGTACCGTTTCAACACGGTAAAAAATCAAGATCCGATTCAGGAACAATTGTATATTATTGAAAAGTTGTATAAATAAACATTAGGTGTTTTTTTCCCGTGCTCACTTCAGTATGCATACAACCGATGTACTTCCGCTTTTGTATAAATATATTTTATTTTCTACAAAATCTCTTGATAAACATGTTTAATCAAACAAATTTGATACCTGGTTATGCAATTATAACTGTTTTCTGAAGAATCTTGAACGTTTTTTCGTAATCCATTTATCCACTGTCCAGCAAAATCTCAATTTCCACAGTGCGTACCCATCGCATTTGCGTTTGTACTACGTTACTACCGTTGCGTAAAAACATTACTAGACTGCTTCAGGGATGATCTAACGTGAAACACGTAGATTATCTTCTACGGGGTTTCCTGCCCTTTAAAACGAAGTAAAATATGACATATTGGAGCGACTGGGAACGGCGCTGTATCCACGCGTAACGACAGCCCATAGGGCAATCGTGCTGTGCGCATCGGCCACATGACACTGTCGTCAGGATACAATCGAGTCTGTGGCCATTTTTACTGAGCTTATCCTGGAAGGGATGGACTGGATTGCTTACAAGTACATTTTTAGCCTATCCAGATGATATTTAGCCACATGCAGCGCTTTTGTTAGCTGTATGTACGTCATAAGCTAGCTTTTCTCTTTACGCGTACGTGGTTTGCTGTATGGTGTAATTGCGCTGGTCATATGTCTTTGCTGCTTCAACGATTACGATTATTTTATACATTTATACGCGAAAGTGGCAAGCAACGGTGGAAAGAAGTGCGTTTATTTCACGGTTGCTCAGGTTTTGAAGGCGCTGCACTGCAGTGATCCCGGAGGTGAAGAAGTCTGTCCTCAGGCATAGCAATGACTCTGTGGCATGGACCCGTGCCTGGACATGTGTTTTTAAAAATATATAATGCAAATTATTATTATTATTGTTATTATCACCATCATAATCATCAACAGTATGGAGCGCTATTATCTAGAGTATTTTTAGTTTAGTGATAAATGGATTCTCGCAGAAGTTCGCTAGTTAGCTTCTATGTTGTCACAGGCTGGAGAGGAGGTCCTGCTAAGGGGGTTTGTTTTGTAGCGTTCATTCGCAGTTTTTTTTATTGTGTAGCAACCAACACAAGGGCTAGTTATTGAATTCACGCATGAAACTACATCCATTCTCAGTACTTTATTTCATGGTTGAGTCATTCAGTCAAGACATTACATTATTATGATAATGTAATTTAGTTTGTGCAAGCTGCAAACTAATTCATAAATCCTAGTTAGCTACGATTTCTAATTATGTTGGAGCTAATATCAGACGTACTGTGGATGTAAGATTTTTTAAATGTATATACTGTATATACGTGTATATATATATGTGTGTGTGTGTGTGTGTATATATATATATATATAATTTATTTTTTACTTATATATATATATATATATAATTATTATTATTATTTTTTTACTTAATTGTAATACTTGCCATATGTCCTTTTGAGATAAGTGTTCCCATTTTTTAGTGATTCTACTTAGTAATGTACTTGAATCTGTCTTTCAGGAAGGACAGTGAAGACACCCCTCCCCCACCTGACACCTCTGTCGTAGGAGGTGGTAACAGACAGGTTTGCCAAATAAAGTGATGTATAATTCATTACTTGTAAAAAGTAATGTTGAAGGCTTGTAGATAAACCTGTTATTCTGCTGATTTATGGGGCTCTGGTAAGTCAAATTTTGAAGTACAGTGCCATTTTAAATGTAAAGCAGATTGGTTGGATAACATTAGGGTAAGTAATCCTTTTCGGAGAGGTATTTGGGTACTTTTGGGCACGCTTTGTAAGAGAATACCTCATACACATAAACACAAAACATGTGTAGGTTAATTTTCTTTACATTTTGTATTACAAAAACAGTTTTAAAAGAAAAATTAAGTTTTCTGATGATTGACATGCCTAGACAGAAAGATATGCACGTTTTATATTTGGAGAGGTTTGGATACCTTTTGGGACACCTCGGCCCCGTTTTGGGAAAAATACCAATGGATAAGGAAAGCCTGTAGATATCTTTACCAAATTGTATACACAAGTGGACAACATATTAGTGCACTAGTATAAGCAATTCTGGCTTGCTCCAGTACTTTGAAGTTGAGATATTCAGTGATAAACTATAAAAACACAAGGCGTTTTGTACTTTTCTATTCTTATGTGTATTTTGTATAAACTGTATGTGACCACTTTGACATAAATGTATTCTGTTGCAAATTTATTTGGTACAAGCCTCTTCTTTCATTCAAACTTTCAACCATGGATGTGCAGTGAATAGTTTTTGAGATATTGGCACTTAATTGCCACTAGTAAAAACTAGACGAAAATTGGGCCAAAGTAAATAGGGTTAACACTGTATACTGTACATGCAACTACGTGTACTTGAAACCTACAGGCTGTTTTGCAGACTTCCAGGTAGGAGACGAGCGGAGGAAAGGAGGCGAGGAGTGAAGAACATTGGGACGCACCCTGGGTTTTACGTTGTAATTCGAAGTGAGATCCACCACTCACCTCACGGCTCCATCACTGCAGCCCAAAGCTAGGAGGACCCCCACTGTCCCATCATGCAGCACTGCCAAAGACATGTACCTGCAACCACAGATCATCAAACCTATGCAACATACGTATCATAATCCCACACAGCAAACATACAGCACACACTGAGTTTCAGGACATGTGTGCAGGGCATGTATGGTCACTTTGACCTTTTTCTTTTCCCACTGTATGGTACTGCATTGCTTTTCTGTTATATATACAGTGTCCACCATAATGTTGGGGACTAAGACTTTTTAAAAATTTTTTTATTGATTTGGCTCTGTACTCCACAATTTTAGATTTATAATCAAACAATTCACACATGGTTAAAGTGCAGATTCTCAGCCTTTATCAAAGGGTATTTGTATAAATTCTGGTTTCACCATGTAGAAGTGACAGCACTTTTTATGCATAGCCCCCCCCCCCCTCCTTTTCAGAGCACCATAATATTTGGGACATATTAAAGTTATGTAAATGAAAGTAGTAATGTTTAGTACTTTGTCGCATATCCTTTCCATGCAATGACTGCTTGAAGTCTGTATGTATAAAAAGTGCTGTAACGTGTAAAAAAAAAAACAATTAAATAAAATGCCCATTAATAAAAGCTGAGAATCTGAACCTTAACCACATGTTAATTGTTTGATTACGAATCTGAAATTGTGGAGTACAGAGCCAAATCAAGAAAAAATATGTCTTTGTCCCAAATATTACGGAGGGCCGTAAGAGATTGGCGATACAAATGTATGTATTGCATATAATATGCACACAGATAAAGTAAACTGAGTGGAAATATAAATAAACTGCATGTGTCATAGAACAAGTCTATAAGACAGTGTGCACGTGCATGTGAAAGAGCGTGTACAAATAAGTATTTGTAGCTGATATTATATTACATATCCAGTGTTTCCCCTACCGTTATCCAAACTCACGTGCCGCCCGGCTTGAACAAGAGGGAAAATAAATAATTTTAATGAAAAAATCTTTTTTTATATATTATTCTTTTTTTTAAAATGTAGCTGCAATATTTCCCTTACCGCAGAATGCGGGAATGATCAAAATAGCATCGGGAAAAACCCTTGCCAAAACAGCTTCGGTTTCCCGTTAGGCCTAATTCAAATTTTCAATGGCAGCGCTATTATGAGGGTGTAATTATAGTTTCCGCCTCTACGCAAAATGGCGCACTTTCACCGCCCGGCCTGAAAAAAAATCTAGGGGAAACACTGATATCATGTAGCTGATATGTCATTTGTAGTTGATTTACATTTCACTTACTATGCCAATATGCGTTCATGCCAATAAAGCATATTTTAACTTGAAATTGACTGTGAGAAAGTGTATGACAGATTGTGAGTGCATGTGGTTGATCTGACAGTAAAGGCAATACCTGGTCTCAGGGTCCATTTTGACAGTCTTGTGTCGGTTCCGCTTTCTTTCCCACTGCTCATCCAATCGGTGGCTGGCTACCTGGATCACCTGACAGGCGGGTGGACTGAGCTGTGAGCCCGAACCAATCAGCAGCCGGTAGCACTGCAGCTGAGCCCTGCCCCCAGCTGAAATCAGCAGGGCTGAGAGGGAGGCTGCAGTCTGTCCGTCGGTCGGCGCGGCACCGCGCGGGACCGTGGCGAGGGCGCGGATGCTGGAGATGTGGTCGGTGATGACGGACAGCACCCTGTGTTCTCCGCTGAGGGGCTGCAGGGCCAGCACACTCAGGGTGGTGTCCTCTCCTCCAGACGCCAAAATCTCCCAGTGCCCCACCCAGCCCAGGCGACACACGCACCCAATGCCCCTGCCGTGCAGCCCCGGCCTCAGCCCCCGGCTCTCCACCCCCTGGGGGTCCCGGGGCGCCTGTGTGGCCAGCACCGCCCCCTGCTTCACGAACACCAGGGCGGCCCCCGCCCTCCGGGAGCTGGAGGGGGGGCAGTAACTCCAGGACCGATGACCCCCCCCGCAGGCCACCGACAGCAGCCGCTCCTGCCGCACCGGGTCCCACACCACGAAAAACACTGAATGGAACCCCAAAACCGCCATCCGCCCCCTGCCTCGCCCTCCCTCCGGCTCCTCTGCCCCCTCTTCAGGATCCAGAAACAGGACCCTCTCCACCCACTCCATCCCCCGGCACGCCCGCTCCACCCTCAGGACCTCCAGCCTGTCCGCTCCCCCCACCCTCAGCTCTCGCAAGCAGCCGTCCCTCCCGCAGCTGTACAGCGCCCCCTGGTGCTCACACACCCACGTCACACCCTGCTTCCCGTGCGCCCCGAACAAAGTCCACACTGGCTGCAGTACTCCACCTTTCCCTACCTCTCCCTCTTCTCCCTTTCTTTCTTCTTCTCTCTTATCCCCCTCTCCCCCTCTCCCATCAAGCTCTCCCCCTCCATCTCCCTCAGTCGCCGCACTGTCCCTCTCTTCCCCCTTCCCCTCTGTTTCATCCCCCTCTCCTTCTCTCCGGTCTCTGTAGAGCAAAAGTGAGCCCCTCCTGTCTCCGCAGAACCACAGCGCCCCCTGTGGTCGGGTCAGGAATGCCACGGCAGTGAGCCAGCGTTTTGCACAGGGGGGCAGGAGGAGGGAGGGGAGGGGTATCGTATTGATCACTAGGCCCCGCCCATCTGACTCCACCTCCAGGTGCCAGCGATGCACCTGGCCTGCCGTGCCCGAGGCCAGCAGGTACGCCTGCGACTCGCCCGGCCCCGCCCACAACACGCTGTGAACCTTTCCCTCCCCCGCCCTCAGGTGTACCTGCATGCTGGGCTGAGACAAGGGGAACACACACACCGCCCCCGTCAGACTGCCCACGGCACACAGCCCCGCCCCGTCCCCGCCCATATTCAGCAGCTCCATCACGCTGTAGGACTGGAACTCCGGGCCTCCAGTCCACACCAGCCTCCAGCCCCCTCCTTCCCAGAGGTACACCTCCCCCTGGTCTGTGCTCACCACCACTCCCCCATCCCTCCAGCCACCGGACCCCACCACACGCACCACCTTGGGGGTCCCTCTGCCATCGAACCCCAGGTCCAGCAGCGCGTGGGTCTCAGCAACCCCCTTCCCCTCCTCCTCCTCCTCCCACATCCTCCAGAGCCTGATCCCCCCGTCCGCCCCACCGGTGGCGACCCACCTCCGCTGCCCCGCCCCACCCTCGCTGAGGGCCAGCGCCCGGACCCCCCCCGCTCTGTGCCCCTTTAGGGTGCGCTCCACGCGCCCGCTGTCCCAGTCCCACTGCAGACAGGCCCCGTCCTCCCCCGCGCTGAACACCCGGCCAGGCGAGAGGCGCACCGAGAACACCCGGGCCTGGTGCCCGTACAGCACCCGCAGACAGGGCGGGGCCGGGTCCCCGGAGCCCGTCGCCCCGCCCAGCATTCCCACCCCCCACAGCCGCACGCTGCGGTCGTCGGACGCCGAGGCCAGCCAGCCGCGCTCGCGCTGGTACGCCAGACTGAAGATCACCCCGCTGTGACCCAACAGGCGCTTTTCCACCGGAGCCCTCTGCTCAGCCTCGCCCCCCGGCTGGCCCCTCCCCTCTCCCCCTCCAGGCCTCCAGATCACCAGCTGGTTGAAAACTGTCCCACCAACAATAACCGCGTGATCCCAGTGTTGCCCCAGCAACAGAGCCGAGTACAACAGGCAGCCTTCCTGACAGGAGCGGAGCGCTAAGCTCCGCCCCTTCCCCGCCTCCAGCAGCAGAACAGCATTGTGGGCCAGAGCCACGGCCAGGAGAGGAGCCCCGCCCCTGAGCCATCGCACATCACACACCCAGTCCTGCAGCTCGTGCACAGGGCCCAGGGCCTGAAGTGAGGGGGCCCCGCCCCCTGTCTCCTTAAAGCCCACCACCCTCACAGCTTTCCCCCCAAACACTGCCGACACCGCGCTCCTGACCCCGCCGGACTGTTGCCATGGAGAGGACTCCAAGTCCTCCTCGTCGGAGAAGGCGGCACTTATTCCCTGCTCCTGTTGCCACGGCGATGCCTCTAACTCCTCCTCGGTGAGAGCGGCACATGCTCCTCGTCCCTGTTGCCATGGATCCAGGCGGATGCCGTGGATGCGCTGGTTTCGGAGCACGGTCAGTGAGGCACAGATGACGGGTGGAATGTGAAGGCTGTAGACAGACAGGATTGGGCCCTCACCTACAACAGACATGGGCAACATATATTGAAAAGCACTGCTTTTTCAGTGGGACAAACGCCATAACAAAGCTGTTGGAAAATAACATCATGACATTACTCAACCCTTAGCTCAGCCCCACCCCTTTCCCTCACCTGCCAGCAGGTAGTCCTCCCCCAGGAACTCCAGGGCTGTGACAGGAGCCACAAGCATTACAGACTCCATCACTGTGCCACGCCTCCCGTCAGCCATCTTGCACTCTGACACACACAGGCAGAGATACACACAGGGTCAAGAACAGACCGCATCATGTTTACTGTTTTCTCAATATCCTCCTCAGACCCGGCAGAAAAAAGTGTCTTGGATGATGAAAACATGTTGCAGTGAAAATATTTCCAAAAATATTAGGACAATAAACTTGTAATAAACTTGTAGTTTAGGTTTCAGTATAGTATATATGGTTCTTGAGTTTAAGACCAGAGAATCATATCCCTGACAGGGGACAATAAATAATTGTTGGGTCTTATATTAAGGAACTTCTGCAGCTCACTGTCCACGTCAGACTTGAAAACATATTCCTAATTATTAATACATCTTCAAACATATATTTAAAATGTTTAACAATTCAATACGAGTAGATTTTTAATTTTATGTAAATCAACTATTGAAACTTGTATAAATTATGGTTTCTTATTTTATATAGTAACCCTAAAAACATTACACTGTAATACAATCAGATCACGACCTCATTCACAATAGCTGAGTAAAGCTTGAATAAATTTCTTCACATCTTGAAGCCTGGCTACAGAGTTCGCTATAATCCATCAGAATCATCGTATTCTCGCCACTTCCCGTGTGACTGCAAAATATAATTTCAGAACAAGTAGGTACTTTAACAGAGACGAGGGACAGTGTGTTCTAAGAAACTGGCCCACGTTTTCCCGTGCATTGAGTAGGCTACTGCTGCCGTTGATCCGGCGTCTTTAGAAATACAGCTTTTTTTTTATGTCGTGATGACATTTCGCAGAGTTAGTGGCTTTGGATAGATGTGGTTGCTTGGTTCTTACAATAGGAAGAGAACGTATTGAGCAGTCCATGAATCTGCCTAAAACATACTGTCCAGCACACACAATGTGCTGCTCTAGAATGTATACGGCTATATTGCGCGCGCACACGTTACTGCGATATGGTTTATGCGATACTACGTGGATATGGACATGTTGATGTTAGAGGTAAAGGGCAAAAAATTTCCTTTATAGCTAGGTAATTTGCTGGTTGCGATACTCACACGATAACCCCCCGCGACACTTTCTGATCCTACTTTCTGAATTAAACGAACTAGCTCTGCACTGCAAATGTGTGTAGTTTCATATTTGATCCCCTTGTCTAACAACAAAAGTATCCACTAGACTAGCTGGTCAGAAAGGTACAACGATTGTAAACTTGGACATCACACACACTACTACGACAAATAAATAACCACGTTACTCCACACGTTCCGCCGACTTCAAATTTCCCTTTATCCAATCAGAACCGGCTACCTTGGAAAGCCATTTTTTTTCTTCGTTTGATTTCATACCGTAGTTTACAAATATGTATATGTATACCGCCATCTACTGTTTTGGGGTGTGGAGTAGAAAATATTGAAGGTACCATATCTATTTTTCTACGGTCAATGTACGATGTACAGTATCCATATTCAATTACCCTGCGCTTGACCCAATATCCCACCTAGTGTCAGTTCTGTAATTCCTACTGAATGTTATTTTGGCTATAAGTCTATACTGCTTATATAAATAAACATTTTATTATTTCTAGCACTGTGCAATAATACACCTTTATTGCATGTATTGCACATTTCTGCTTAATATTTTCCCATCCTGTGTAGTCATGCATTCAGCCCTGTATGTCATAAGTCTAGTTTTGTAATAAATACCTCACCCCTCTTATTCCTGATATACTTACCTTTGATGACAGTAATCGTTGTCTGTGCAAAATAGGCTTGTTGCTTTCTCTTTATCACTCTGCCCCGCTATTTGTTCAGTGTTCATTATAACCTTTCTAATGTGCTTTGGCCTCTCCTAAACTCTACAGTCCCTCAGTATCAATGCTATTTAACAGTCACCCCCTTTTGCAGTATGCTATACAGCATTCTCTTTAAAGACCATGTGCAATCAAAATAATAATTTTTAAGTTATATAATATATGATGAACCAAATACTATGATATTAAGCCCATTTAATTCAGCTGAGATTTTAAATCAGTTTTGTTTATTATGCTGAAAGTAACAAAGTTTTTACATTTCTCACTAGAAGAGGATAATGGACATTATAAGACCTTGTTTAATTGTGTAATTAATTTTTACATTTTAACCAATCAGAAGTGAACTTTCCATGAATATTCTTGTAGAACAAACACATCATGCTTTCGTGTGTAGAAATGACACACTTTACACCTAAATTATGTTTTATTATATGTTTATAACTGAAAACAGTTCATATAAATCTTTATCTTGTGGCTTTCTGAACACTTTACATCACGGAAACAAATGATTGCAGTGGGTCTATAACCCCAACATGTGATATATTTGATATATGCTTGACCTCAGTGATTAGATCAATTTGACAGTATTCTTGCATACTGGCAGTATGGGTGACCCATGTCAGAAATGCAGCCCTTTTAATGTATAGTCCCCCCTTTTTAGGGGAGCAAAATTAATGGGACATTTGGCCGCTCAGCTGTTTTGTGGTCAGCTGTGTTTTTTGCAAAATTAGTTCATGCACAAGAAAGCTAACAAAATGTCTAGGGTTGATTCTAGGTGTGGAATTTGCATGTGGAGTCTGCTGCTGTTGTCAGTCAACATGAGGACCAAAGAAATGTCAATGACAGGAAAGCAGGCCATCATGAGGCTGAAAATCAGAATTAATAGATCAGAGACATAGCCAAAACAGTGGGGGTGTCAAAATCAACTGTTTGATACACTGTTAAGAAGCAAGAATGCACTGGTGAGCTCAGCAATAGCAAACGGCCTGGCAGACCACGGAAGACCACTGCAGTGGATGACCAAAGAATTGTGATGAAAAACTCCTTTTCATCTTGGTAACAGATCAAAACACTGTCCAGAATGTAGGCATGGATGATGTGAAAGACTACCATAAAGAGAAGAATACACCAGCATAATCTCAGAGGGTTCACAGCAAGATGGAAACCACAGATAAGCCTCAAAAACAGAACGGCCAGGTTAGAGTTTGCTATAAAAAATAAAAAAACTACATCAAAAAACTGTTCTGGTACAAAGTTCTTGGACAGATTAGAGAAGTATTACCAAAGTGATGGAAAAATACTGTCCCAATACATTTGCATTTATATGCAATATAATTATTATATATTAAATATAATATGAATATATATATATATATATATATATATATATATATATATATATACATACAGTTGAAGTCGGAAGTTTACATACACTTAGGTTAAAGTCATTAAAACCCTTTTTTAACCACTCCACAGATTTCATGTTAGCAAACTATAGTGTTGGCAAGTCAGTTAGGACATCTACTTTGTGCATGACACAAGTAATTTTTCCAACAATTTAAACAATTTGCCTTTAAACAGCTTGGAAAATTCCAGAAAATGATGTCATGGCTTTAGAAACTTCTGATAGGCTAATTGACATTATTTGAGTCAATTGGAGGTGTACCTGTGGATATATTTTAAGGCCTACCTTCAAACGCAGTGCCTCTTTGCTTTAAATCATGGGAAAATCAAAAAAAAAATAAGCCAAGACCTCAGAAATAAAATTGTGGACCTCCACAAGTCTGGTTCATCCTTGGGATCAATTTCCAAAAGCCTGAAGGTACCACTTCATCTGTACAAACAATAGTATGCAAGCAACACCATGGGACCACGCAGCCGTCATACCGCTCAGGAAGGAGACACGTTCTGTCTCCTAGAGATGAATGTACTTTGGTGCGAATGGTGCAAATCAATCCCAGAACAACAGCAAAGGACCTTGTGAAGATGCTGGAGGGAATAGGTACAAAAGTATCTATATCCACAGTAAAACGAGTCCTATATCGACATAACCTGAAAGGCTGCTCAGCAAGGAAGAAGCCACTACTCCAAAACCGCCATAAAAAAGCCAGACTACAGTTTGCAACTGCACATGGGAACAAAGATCTTACTTTTTGGAGAAATGTCCTCTGGTCTGATGAAACAAAAATTGAACTGTTTGGCCATAATGACCATCGTTATGTTTGTGGAAAAAGGGTAAGGCTTGCAAGCCGAAGAACACCAGCCTAACCGTGAAGCACGGGGGTGGCAGCATCATGTTGTGGAGGTGCTTTGCTGCAGGAGGGACTAGTGCACTTCATAAAATAGATGGCATCATGAGGAAGGAAAATTATGTGGATATATTGAAGCAACATCTCAAGACATCAGCCAGGAAGTTAAAGCTTGGTCGCAAATGGCTCTTCCAAATTGACAATGACCCAAAGCATACTTCCAAAGTTGTGGCAGCAACATATGTACCCACACATGTACACATGCAAGGACAACAAAGTCAAGGTATTGGAGTGGCCATCACAAAGTCCTGACCTCAATCCAATTGAAAATTTGTGGGCAGAACTGAAAAAGCGTGTGCGAGCAAGGAGGCCTACAAACCTCAGTTACACCAGTTCTGTCAGAAGGAATTGGCCAAAATTCCAGCAACTTATTGTGAGAAGCTTGTGGAAGGCTACCCGAAATGTGTATGTAAACTTCTGACCCACTGGGAATGTGATGAAAGAAATAATTATTACTAATTAATTCTCTCTACTATTATTCTGACATTTCACATTCTTAAAATAAAGTTGTGATCCTAACTGACCTAAGACAGGGAATGTTTACTAGGATTAAATGTCAGGAATTGTGAAAAACTGAGTTTAAATGGATTTGGCTAAGGTGATCATTTTTTTATCATATTTAATATTTGGTTGCATATCCTTAGCATGCCATGACTTCCTGATGTCTGTGACCCAACAACATCAAAAAACACTTGATATCTTATTTTCTGGTACTCTTACAAGTGACACTATAACGTCTCTGCATTTGAATGGATCTCTATGGGAATTGGGGGGTGGGACTAGATTTAGCTGTAAATTATACTGGAACAGTATGGAATACATGGTTGGTAGAATGGCTCTAAGTCATCAAGGGTCTGAGGTATCAAACAAGCCTCAAACCATTATGGAATACACGGTTGGTAAACTGGCTGTAAGTCATCAAGGGTCTGAGGTATCAAACGAGCCTCAAACCATCACTCTGCTGCCAGATATGCAGTAGATATGGATGGATCACTTTAAGGGTTGTTTCTCCTGACAAATTATCCTATTGAACTCTATGGAAAAATAAGTCAGGAAAAGAAACCCTTTTATCCAAGTTATCCATCCATATCTACTGTATTTCTGGTAGCAGAGTGATGGTTTAAGGCTTGTTTGATACATCAGACCTTTGATGACTTAAAGCCATTTAGCCAACCATGTGTTCCATACTGTTCCAGTGTAATGTACAGCTAAATCTAGTCCCACCCCTCAATTCCCATAGAGATCAATTCAAATGCAGAGGAGTTATAATATCGCTATAGTTATATTATCGTATGTAAGAGTACCATAAAATAAGATATCAAGAGTCTTTTGATGTTGTTGGGTCACAGATATCAGGAAGTCATGGCATGCAAAAGATATGCGACCAAATATTAAAAATGATTACTTTATTCTATATATAAATGCAGGGGTGCCAATAAATGTGGCACACATGGTTTTGTTAAAAATAATTATTTCTTGATGAGGGATTTTTTTTTCTCATAATAAATTTACTTCAATGAAATGTTGAATTTTTCTCATTTTTTCAGTGTGAGATTAAGCTAATTCACCAAACGTGAAAATTTTTTATAACCCTTTTTACTCATCTTTACCAGGGCTGCCAATAATAGTGGAGGGCACTGTATAATATATATATATATATATATATATATATATATATATATATATATATATATATATATATATATATATATATATATATATATATAATTAATTTCCAGCAGTACTTGCTGAATTTGAACAAAATAATATTTTTCTTAATTTTCTGTCATCGCAGGGTGATTCAGATGATTTCTTCCTCAAATAAAACAAAGAATAACACCATTTGTGTTGTCAGAATTATTTTTTCTTTTTAATGTCCAACATTTCTTTTGTACAGTTGCTATGGAAACTGAGGAATAGCGGCTTTCCTTGCGTCTCTGGGGCAGCCCCCCACAACACAAAAAAAAAAAATAGAAAACACAAAACAACACAAACAGACCTCTATATATATCCTTCCACCTCTCCCTCTCTCTCACATTCTCTCAACATTTTCTTACCAGGCCGAGAATTACATGAAACAGACATCCACACACATACAGTACATACTCACGTTCACACAAACACACATTCATTTTGATTTAAGTTAGTATGCACACACACACACAACCTTACAAAGGCGCAAGGTTCTGAATGTGCACATACACGCAATGATAAAGTCATAAATTAATTTTAATTTATATAAATTAAATAAATAAATCTGTCTGTACATGATAAAGGGAGTGGAATGGACAGTCCCACGCTGAAGAACAGACAGGGAGATTTTTGGCAAAAAACATTTTTTATCATTTCATTTAGTAGCACAACAAAAGGAAGAGAATGAAGGTCAGTCATACACCCATACCACACTGGGCACAAGTGCATGCGCACGGTTGTGCATTTGAGTGTATATGTGTATATGTGTGTGAGCAAGTACACGGGCATGTGCTTGTGTGTGTAGGTCTGCAGTTGGATGTGCCCATGCATTTTCATGAATGTGTGCATGTGTATGGTGTGTGTACATAGGTGTGTGTGCATGCTGACTGCATGCTGCATATGGAAGTGTACATGCATGGCTGTATGTGAATGTGTACTGTATGTGTGCATGTGTAGGTTGCATGTGTACTGTATGTGTGCATGTGTGGGTTGCATGTGTACTGCATGTGTGGGTGTATGTGTACTGTATGTGTGCATGTGTGGGTTGCATGTGTACTGCATGTGTGGGTGTATGTGTACTGTATGTGTGCATGTGTGGGTGCATGTGTACTGTATATGTGTATGCGTGGGTGCATGTGTACCGTATGTGTACTGCATGTGTGGGTGTATGTGTACTGTATGTGTAATGTACGTGTGCATATGTGGGTTGTATGTGTACTGTATGTGTGCATACAGTATGTGGGTGCATGTGTACTGTATGTGTGCATATGTGGGCGCATTTGTACTGTATGTGTGCATGTGTACTGCATGTGTGCATGTGTGGGTGCATGTGTGCATCTGTGTTTTAACCCTGTCCCTCTGTTGATGTCTTCCCTTTAAATCATTCTATTCTTCCTTTTCTCCACCATTCCAGTTTCCCCACTAGCTTGTTCCTCATAATCTTCTTCATCCACAAAATAATTTTGAAGTCGTTTAAACCCTTCTACAAAACCTGTTTTGATTTTGCAGAATCACCTAGGTGATTCTAGGTTTTCTGTGTTATATTTAGATGAAAAGACAGAGGGCCGGAGTGATGTGTATGTGCTGCGGTATTGTGACATTCTCATGTAGTTTGTACCATTGGTGCTTTCTTAAGCAACCATTAAACCATCACAAATAAATACCCCTCTGCTCAGCCCCTCCCTCCTCCCCCCATCCCAACAATCAAAATACTCCATTCACAATGTCCTGTAATGCAACCCTATCCCCCAATAGGCTGGTGTAATGTCAGGTTCTCTGGCCATGCCCCAGCCTTGGACCAAAAGCCAGTTTTAAAGCCAAGAGAACCTGAAGAGACATAAGCCAAAGAAAGATGTGTTTCCATATTAAAATAATAGATAAATAAATAATAAAACAGTATGTCAGAAACAAATATGAGATAATGTGTTTTTTTCTCTATACAGCTGATAAACCACCTTCCCTCTTAGTATCACAGCATAGGAAATATAATATGTAGTTCAAATGCTGGGGATTACAGTTCTGTAGTCCAAATACAGCAACATTTGGGCATGTGCTGATGTTTGTTTAAATGGCTATTATTTACATAACAGAACAATTATGAATAAATAAATAAAAATAAGATTTCATGTGTATTTGATGAGTGTATTTGATATGCATTAATGATTTATGCTCAGTTAATGACTGCTTTGACTTCCATATAAAAAAATAGGTGGCACTATCATAAGCAAAATGTGGCATACATAGGTAGTTTACCAGCATATCAGAGTTTCAAACACAGACACACCCCAAAGATAGAGTCCACTGTACAGATTTCATTATTCAATGTTGTATGAGATTGTGTTGTGTTTCATTAGGGTTAGCTTCCAGGGAAAAGGTCACAGAGTTTGTGTTATCCAATGGTATAACCCCCCTCCCCCCAAACCTGGAGAGACAGCATTAAACACTTCTCACACCCTTCGCTGGACAATATCTTCAAATTTGAAAACAACACAATAGAAATGTTTTTTTCCCATCTCTGATGAAAAAGATACAAAATGTATAAAAAAACGTATTTACAGATTTGTTTTTAAACTGTTACTCTCCTCTTATGTGTGTGTAGTGCGTCAGGTCAAAAGGTCATCACGGTGTAAATACCATACTTTCCTCCCTCTCTTCCTTTTTTCTCTCCTTCCATCTTTCCATCATTTCCTGCTCACATCCTTTCAATTGTGGCATGCAAAAGTCCTCCAATATCCCAGGATGCCTCCGTGGTCTCTGTCCTGCTGTCCCCTGTGCTGTGGTACAGACACAGTGCATTGTGGGATATGGGTGTGTCATCAAGACTGCCCTTCACTTCTGTTCACTCTGTGAGTGGAGCCAGAAAGACAAGAATTATTAACGAGGAAGAACTACATTACTACTCAGTACAACTTACACATGCAACAGTAGAACTACATAGCATTGCAGAATACACATGCACATACACACTTCAAGGTTTGTATGGTAGCGATATCCTGTAGAGAATAACTCAGAGGTTTGTAAAGAATAAGAGAAAATAGACAGGAAGGAGAGACAGAAAGAGAGAGGAAGGGTGTGGGAGCAGGACTTACTCAGTGTCCGGGGAGATTTCAGAGATGCTGTGGGAGGTAGTAGAGTGAGGGGGAGAGGGGGAGGGTCCCAGAGGGGGTGGGGTGGGAGGGGCGAGCACTGAGGAGCTGAAGGAGGCCAGGATAGAGGAGAGAATATCCAGGTGCTCATTGGACGGGTGTCGGCTGGGCGGAGCAGGTGGGGAGGGGTACCTACAGGGTGGGGCTGAGTCCAGTCTGCCACGTCGAGGGGGGGGATCCTGAGGCTCCTGCTGCTCAGCGATGGGGGGTGGGGGTGAGGGGGGGTGGGTCTGCTCCGGGTGCGAGGTCTGGCGGGGGGGCAGGGTGCGGAGCCACTCCCTGCAGGGCGCGGCCCCGCCCCCGCCGTTGCTTTCCAGCTGCTCCCGGGAGCGGCTGCTGATGAGCGCCCCGCCCAGCTGCTCGCGGGAGGCCTGCCGCTGCATCAGGGGGTGCGGCTGCGCGCGGGACCCCGTCAGGTCCTCCCGCGAGGCGTGCGTGCTGGGGGCATCCAGCCGGTCCCGCGAGCCGCCTACGTCCTCCCGCCACGGGCGCTCCAGCCCCGGGTCCCGTCGCCGCGGCAGTAGGTCCAGGTTGTCCCGCGAGCCGTGCCGGCTTGGGGGGGCGTGCTCCAGGCCGTCCCGGGAACCTCCCGCCTGGCGCCCCAGAGGGTCGCGGGAGAGCTGCCGGCGGGCCAGCGAGTCCAGGTGTTCGCGGGAGGAGTAGCGGGAGGCCGGTTGCGACAGAGACCCTGTCCCAGAGTACATGCGCCCGTACGAGGCCGCCGGCACCGCCCGGTGACCCAGGGTGGAGGTCCGGTACCAGGAAAGCTCGCTTGGGACACGCCCCATAGAGGACAGGCCCTGCAGGGCAGGGGGGCAGCCCAAACGATTCTTCAGAATGCCTGAGCATGGAGGGAAAGAGCAAGTTATACACTTTATACACTGGCCTGTGTGTGTGTGTATATGTGTGTATGCACGTGTGAATATTGATCTGTGTGTATGAGTTTGAATATGTTTGTGTAGATGTATGAATATGTATGAGAGTGAATTTGTTAGTGTCTGTCTAGGAGTATGAATGTACATGTGAATGTGTGTGTGTTTGTGTGTATATGTATGATAGAGGTCTGCACGGGCATTAAATTGAAGCCCGAACATGGCCTGTACCTGAAACATTGAGACCCAAACCGACCAAGCCTGATTGGTACTGCCAAATTTGAAAGCCAAACCTGAAATCGCTCACAGTGCTTTACAATGCTTTGCTCAGCTACTATGTGCGTGAGTTATAGCAATAATTATCATGTTGCAATAGGCTATTGTAAGGGGGTCGGGTTTGGAGGACCAGACGCGACTAAAAGGGGATCTGAAAGTTGTCCCACGAAGCGTGAGAAACAACCACTAAAAAGGGTGAAGGGAGTCCATGAACGGAGCAGAGAAAAATAAACAGAAAAGGAATATAACTCCCGGCATACAACCAAAATATAGCAACCCAGATAGTTGGGCGAGAACTCATAGATTTTGAGCAGAGAAAATAACAATAATGGAAAAAAATCCCGACATAAGCCAAACCAAAAACAACCCAAATTACAGGGCGAAGCTCGTAGACTCGAGCAGAGAATAGAAAAGAACAGAATTGCCCCTAGCTCATTAACTATCAAAGAGCTAAAATAAAAGGCAAACGGAAACGAGGCGAAACCGAGGTTACTGTCAAGTAGCGAGACAGGGAAAATAAAACCAAGGCAGGAAATAAAGAGTAAAGGAGAACAGAAATCTAAGAACTAAATACTCGAATACTCTACAGGCAGGTCCCGCATGTTCTTTTGCAACTCAAAAGGACAAATGGTCGCCTGAATTCCTATACCGTGTTACCTGGCTTAGCGTGGCAAGAATGACACAAAAGCCCTGAACAACGAGTGAACAGAGCTTAAGTAGGGCAGAGCGCACCTGAAGGAAATAATTAATTAGTCCCAGAGAATGAGAACTAAGACGGGAGTGCCCTCTCGCAGCCCCGAGAGGCAACGCCCGAAAACAGAACCTGAACAGGCAGAAAACCATAACAGGCTATATTATATTTCCCTATGCACTGTAAAAAATGTCAGTGAACTTTTACGGTAAAAGAAAATTAAATTGTAAACAGGTGAAATGTAAATAATTGCATTATTCACGGTGAAACATCCGTGATATAATTAGATATACAGCCTGTTGCAGTATGCTTAACATATTCTTACATTATTTATACACTGTAAAAGAAAATGTATAAATAACGGTAACAATATGTTAAGCATATAGTAGCAGGCTGTATATTGAAACAGCGTATTATAGTGAAACACCATAGCCTAAACAATACAACTATTTACAATACAACTGGTTACATTTCGTACCTTCGCTTTATAAAAACCACCCCCAACCTGGCCCGAAACCCGATACTTTGTCGGGGCCCGTTGGGCTCGGGTCGGGTAGCAATGCTCTATGTATGAGCGTGAATGTGTACGCGTGTATCTGTGTATGTACCCTTGCGGTGGCGGTGGGGTTGTGTGAGTCCGCTCTCGTCTCCACTGGTTAGAGCTGCATCGGGCTGGTTGTTGTTGG